>BJFM01004026.1:1458-13624 GCA_016586285.1 Arothron firmamentum | reverse complement strand
AAAAAAAAAAAAAAAAAAAAAAAAAAGGGATGGGATGGTTAAAAATATGGAACAATTTTAAATAAAGCTACTGCATTCTTGACAAAGCCTCCTCTGTGGCCTGCAAACTGCATCACGCTGCGGTTGTTGTTAAAAGGAACCGGCTGCTGCGTGTGATGTATCTTTTCTTTGCTCACAGTTCTCCCCAGGCACTTGCCCTGAATCACTGGCTGAGTCACATCTACATGGTTGGACTGGATTCCAAAAAAAAAAAAAGATATGTTGTCAACACGCTCTTGCCACATAGTGAGGAACGGCAGACGGATGCATTTGTCAAAGAGCTCAACTTTAGATGCACCTGCTTAGCAAACACGTGCAAAATGCTGAGTTTCAGAGAAGCTGCTCATGCTTTAGAATCTGTGAAGACTTGGGAAGCTATAAAACCAAAATAAACTCTCAAAGTACACCAAAGTCTTATCAAAGTGCACAGTTTGCTGCAGGCATCTGTCTGTCTTTAGCTCAAGTGCTGTGATGGTTAAAAGCACCATCTGGAGTTTAATGTGAGCAAAGACCAAGGTTTCACACTGGTTTGGATCACTATGCAGGCTGAAGACCAGACTGGAAAAGTGAAGGAACTTATAAGGAAAGCAATTTACCCCTGCGCGTCACAAAGAAAATAGCTGCTCCTTGGTTTGTTTCTAGTTGTGGTTAAGTGAATTTATGAGGAAGAACTTCCTGCCCTATAATTCATTCCATTGCAATTCTACAAATGTCAATGATGGAAAAGATAATAAAGTTAGTTGCAAATTTACAGCGTAGCGACCTCTTCACAGCATCTGAGTCACTACACTGTAACTTGCAGAATCTGTGGCAAATTTTAAATTATGAGCTAAAACGAGTTAAACAAGCTAAAATGAGTGTAAAACATGTTAAACTTTAAGGGGAAAAAAACGAATAACGTATATGCTGGACCCCTGGGACGGCCAAGGAGACCAACTCATACCCCTCATCTGGTCTAAGGACAGAGTGCTCCCCCTGCTGGTCCAGACGAGCAGCGCACTAACCCATTCGGAGCGAAGCCTCGGTGTAGTAATATCCATCTGGCTGCTTCTTCTTCAACATGGAGCAGAGGTCCAGGCGCTCGACAGTCTGGTCTCCGAAAAACCTGAGTGGCAAGACAGGACGAATAACAAACATAAAAATATATATAAAATATATATATAAATATATATATATATATATATATNNNATATATATATATATATATATATATATATATATATATATATATACATACACACAGTATATAAAAGATATATATAAATTAATGTTACACTAAATCTCTTGGTGAACCCATGAAATGAAACCAGAGAGTAATTCAGAACTGCAGTGGTAGATTTTCGTGAATAAAAATAAAAATTGGGCACCTACTTGTTAGTGTAGTTAGAGTAGAGAGCTGGATCCACACGTTTGACACCCTGAGAGACACAAAGAGAAAGTAAGATACCGTTGTTGCCTGCAGTTTTATCGCACCAGATGTCGTCTTGCAGACGCCACACAGGATAAGATGTCATCAGGTGTCACACTATGACAGACGCCTTCCTCTGTCTCATCTGACCTCTGTTACTCGCTTTGACCCCTCACATCTTCATCCCATCCCTCTTCTTTATCTCTTTACACGTTTCACAACACTTCCTTTCGTCTAATCTTACATTTGTCCTGACTATAGCGACATTACGGCGGTGCATTGTGGACACGCGTACCTGAGATCGTAGTTTTGATGCTCTGGACAGCTTCATGATGGTCAGGTGAGGTTCAAACCCACGAGTGTCTCTCTGCAGCAGACCCTGCTCCTCAAAACGACTCTGTAAGAAGTCTGTAGCGCACATGCAGCCTTTCTATGAACAAATACAGATGAATGTGCAAGCAAAGAAAACGCTATTTCAAATAATTAATGAAGTGATTTAACCTTTTTTGTGGTTACAGTATGGACTGGTTTTATAAGCTTTCCCTCACTTTAAGAACCCAAGCAAAGATTTTTTATTTATTTATTTATTTTTTAATTTATTGCGTTTTGGACTTCTTGTAACACTAGGGAGGTGATAAAGCCGATACGTGAGCAGACAAACACAAGGACAGACAGGCGTGGACAAGGATGCACAGGTTTCACGAGGGAAAAGACCACAGAGGTATTTTTAGACCAGGAGCTCCACATGGACAGAAAGGTTAGTAAATAATCAATAACGTTGATGATGAAGGGAGAGGGCAGCGGGATAAGTGGATGACTTCCTGCTTTGTCCTTGTTTTTACCTTTACAACATTTAACACATTGACATTGTCTTATAATCATTAGTTGCTCTTTAATTTTCCTGCTGCCCCCTCTGATGGGGCAGAGCCAGTTAGGCTGTTGTCTTTGGTGGTGTTAAGGTCAACCTACATCCATCCATCACAGGTCAATAACACAAGAGCAGGAGTAAAATGGTGTCTATTAATACACTCAACACCCTTCAATCAATCACTCAAGGTCAATCACAGAGGGGCTCTCGCTTCTGTCAGCAAAGAGGGGCAGCTGATGAAGGCACACAGAGATAGACACTGATAACGCAGGTTCTCTTTCTATGATTTCAATTTCTGAGAAAATAACTGCAATGCTGATGAAACAGATTATCATGTAACAACTGTGTTTTCAAACACGTCTCAAATTATATAAAAAAAAACACCATAATGAAATGACACTTGGAATTTGTCTCAGATTAGCTGATGCTAATATAATAACTACAGTATTTGCCTGATCCATGATGATAAGCTCACCAAGTGAACACACTTGAAAATGGTTCAGCAGCAATGGGCGCATATACAAAATACTTCATAAGTCATAATCGGTTCCATATAATTATGCACTAATCTTGTGTGTGTTTATATTTTAGAGTGGAAATAGGTCATATTAAGCACGTAAGCGCCCATTTTGCATGTGTGCGTTGGTGGTGCAAGAGTGGGAATCCTCTTAAGAGTGTTGGCTTGAGGATGTGGTCAGAACATACGCAAATGTCATACATGTAAATGAAAAACATACGCAGCAGACACGCAAACCGATGATGAGGGGAGGGAAAACATGCACGTCACATTCAAAAACCCATGCAAATATGGAGAGGAATTTGAAAACAACTGCCATGCTAGATTATTAACTAAACCACCTCAAACGCGTCAAGAAATGGGACATAGTTGCACAACAGATAAGCTTATTAGCACATTATTACATAAAAAGAAATACATATTAAAACGCGTAGACTGCTTCCACGGGGATCCAAATGTATTTATGTCATCTAACTCTCAAAGTAATCTTATCCCTCAGACAATAATAGACAGAAATTGCACCCAGTTGTCTGATTGATAAGAACATCCAGGTATAAACCTGTCCATTTCTCAAAGCTGTTTAATCTGTGATGTGTCACAGCAAGATAGATGCTCAGACATCCACCAGGAGGGACACAAAAGAGAACGCAATGACTCACAGCATCCTCTAATGGGAAAAATAAAACACAACATTAAAGCACTTAAAACTACGGCATGAAATGGGACTATTTATAGCAACAGACTGTCAAAAAAGGCAGAAAGAGGACAGAAGAAAACAGATGAACAAACTGAGAGTGAACAGCTTTGTAAATGTTTCTCTGACCTGCCACAGTGTCCAGCCTGTGTCTGTGCTGTCCAGGGGCCAGCCCGACAAACACCACCTCCTTCCTGAAATGACTGATCCCAGAGAAGGGCAGCACAAGGTCCCTCCCACCCAGCAGCTCCACCAATGACGGCTCAACCTGAGCCAACACGGACGCCGCCCTGAAAGAAATATATGCGTGAATATTCTAGGCACATACACAAAGTCAAGCTAATCCTCACCCTCTCTTCCTCTATTACACAATCTAGTGATTATTAATGGGGCAATCTTCTGATACAGATTAAGCTTTAGCACTGTCGCTCAGCAGGGGGGGACACACTTCAAGAATCAACTTCAGAGTTATCAAGTTATGGCATGGATTTTTTCAGAATATGTGACCTTAAAAGAACTCTTCGCTTTTCTCGGGAGGATATTGTGCCGTAAATGTTCAGTTCTCTCAACCTACATTAAACAAGCTACACACTGAACCCATCTACCATCATTAATCTTAATCTGCATGCCTGAACCAAACAGGTTCTGTTGGCTGAGCTGAATCATTCAATGTGTTGTTCAGTTTTATGGAGGCCGAACTGGAGAGCACTTTAATATTATTGTGTAAGTACTTTTGAGAAGTACTTTGTTTGATTGGGGTTGAACATTTCTCTTAAAGAGCACACGAAGGACAAAGAAGACACCAGGAATGGATGAAAAAGACAGCACTTTCATGAAATTCTACCTCTAATCAAGTAAAAAAAAATCAAAAGCTTATTATTATTCACCTGCATGAACAGACAGAATACTGGCCCTTTCATTGATCCAACCTCAATCACCAGATAGTGTGGCTGAGCATAAAAATGCAGCCATGATCGAGTGTGTTTATGTCCACTTACAAATCTACTTGCTCCTGGTTGGAGAGATGAGTGACTAAAAGAGTGATGTGGAGTGTTGGGATAGGAATCATGGCTTTGGCGAGTCGGGGCTCCTGCTGAAGTACGGCCTCCTGGACACCGATCACCGCTGAACTGATCTGTCGTTGAGCAAAATGTGACTTTGAAAATTAGAGCATTAATTCTTAATTATGCATTGAATTTTTACCTGTGTGTTAGTGATGGGGATAGAGATAAAATAGTTGGGTCGCTGGCCCTCTTTCTTCTTTTTCTTTGCGTCCTCTTCACTGTCCACTCTTCCTCCACTGTCTCCTCTCTTCCGCTTTCTCTTCTCCTGGGTTGATTCTGAACTGGTGACTGGAGAGAAGAATTTACCATATTTTCTCAGAAAATACATATATGAAAAAAATAGATAAGAATCTACACACATCCAAGTTCCTTCCATGTGGTCGGGCTCATCCCAGAAAACGGCAGCTCTGACATTAAACTGATGGAAATGTCTGAATTCTTGAGTTTTTTCTTCATCCAATTGTTTTTCTCCCTCCTCCTTTTCTGCTTAATGCTTCTCTTACTTAAGGACGCAGGAGTGCCTAAAAAAAATAAATTAGTGAATTTCACGACAACAAAACCACTCAAGATGTGACAGCAGAAAGGGCAACGCCATGATGTTGTGACATAAATGATCCAGGTGATATTATGAATATTGTAGCCACTGTTTAAACGTGACTTGAGTTCAGTGTGGCTTCAGTCTGCATTTTGTGTCAGCATTATTTACCTGATGCTGGAGATTTCCTAATCACGCCTTCTGGTTGCTGCATTTCCATTCTGATTGTCTCCAGTTGATCGAGGACCTCTTTCACCTCACCAATGTCTGTCAAACCTTCTTGTTCAACCACATCTTCACCGCCACCCTTGTCATCTGTGACAACAGCAGTGTTCCTAGTGTCATACGAAATATTGGCTGTCTGCATATCACAAACTTTGAGTCGAGATGGGCAGAACTGCGTCTGAAAGAGAGGAATAATATAGTGAGGACGTTTTCATCAGCACTATTGTCTGGATTTTATTATTATTATTATTATTTTATTAGACATCATTATAAATTCTTTACCTTGAATGAGAACCGGTGTGCAGATGGCTTCGGGAAACGGGAAATAAATTCTGAATGCCAACCATATGATGCTTTACTGAGAGAAAAACACCTTCGCAAGCCAACAAGTTTCAGACATCTGATCGGGCTCAACAGAACACGACCGAGGAGCATGCCTTGCAACAAGGGCCGACAAAGCTTTGCGACTAGCACAATACAGATGTGGCTCGTTTAACAAATATATCTGGCAAATGCAATTATCCGTGAAATGAGAACTCTCCTCAGAGCTATAAATACTTTGGAGAAGGATGTTGCCTTTTTTAGCTAACATCCTCCGAATGAATCATAAGACCGTGCCGACGTGTTGAGCTAGCTGCTAGTTGCCTGCAGAAAAGTTGCAAATGCGGTTACCTAAAGATAGCATGGTATTTTTCTGATTAACACACCTTAATGTTATTGGAGTAATACCTCGACTATCAAGGTCAATGAAAAATCCCAAACAAATTACGAAAAATACAGATTTAGCTTGAGAAGCACAGGCTAGCTTGGTGTGCGCACCGGGATCTGCCGCGAGCGCTCCTGTTTGTAAACAAAGTCCAACTTCCGGTCAGATGTTTCATCATAAAAGAGGTTAAAAAAAAAAAAAAAAGAACACCAACAAATAGATTAAGTCAGAAATATTTAAAAGATTATTAAAAGATTATTAGACATTCTCCGTTCACACCTTCGTTTAATTTAGACAAGCATAGTTCAATAACAATGAGTATTGACTATTATTTATTGAATTCTTGATTATTGACAGACCATTGACTCGAAGAACACAATAGAATAGAATGGAACACAAGAAACAAAACATTATTTATCATCTACCGCCTTTCCAAAGACATTTTTAAAATTCTGATATTATTTTTGATGATTTCTTAATGTTTATTTTTTTCTTACAATTCAAAAAAATATGGAGGATAAAGTAAAGATTTGACCTTCTTGTAAAATCATGCTACAGTGTTTAGCATACACTGTATTGTGTGGCTGACAGTTTTATTTTTACCATGACCAGTTCATGGATGAAGAAGTATGGCCGTTATAGTTATAATAAGTACTGACAAGAGCAGATTCACAGGTTATGAGTCCGATTAACGACCTTCACCACTAGCAACACCATCTTAATCTTGGCTGATGTCCTCGCTGTACTCCAGCAGTTTATTTTGTATGGCGGAGATGGCGGATCCATTTTCTGCACATCGGAGTAATCCTGGTTTTGTGTCGTGGTGGAAAAGGTTAACATGCAGCACGATATTTTTACTGTCGTCCCAAGACCTAACCAAAGATACGGCCTGGGGTTTCAAAGAGTGGATCAAAAACACCAGAATGACAGGCTTATCATCTGTGGACAAGAAAGGAGAGGAAAGGAAAGCAAATGGTGAAGATGGTGAAGGGCAAAATTGGGTTTAATCCTGAGGAATTTCATTCTGTCTGGCTACAAATGTTCATGAAACTGTGGGATTAACAAAGTTTTCTTTCTTCGAGTGTCACCAGCTTGTTACGAGATAGACAGCTATAAATTATCATCAGATTGTGAGGTTGTTGATCAAAGACCTTTACCTTTAATGGAAGCGATGGCAGCTTCTGCATCTGACCCAATGCGGGAAATGACGGGACAGAGGAGAATCGACACCTTGTGATCACTTGAGGTCTCTGTAAAGGTAACCCCAAGCTTACTTTTCACCTTTTTGATCACCTGGTTGGAGACATTCTGAGATTTTTCACTGTCCAGTTTCTGGTACCGCACTGTGGGAAAGAAAAGGAAAAACACCATTAGGTGAACTTATGGCAATGAGCTGATGGTGATGTATAACTGTTGAACACAGACTGAAGACAATATAAACTTGGCAAAATGAGCGGTGAGCTCCGTTCTCTCCTCCTGAGGAGGAAACACTTGGCTTAGCAGACACTCACCTTCCTTTGTAGTGAGACCTGATAATGAAATGAGAAACATTTAGTTAAATAAAGTAGTAATACATTTTAAATCTATCATCTGAAAAACAAAGTAGCTGAACACACTGAAATATTTAGGATAAACACATTTATACTTGGACTCAGAACTTTGGGGGGTAGTTAGTGCGTCTAATTGCAGGTACTGAAAGACACCAAGGTACCTTTGAAAAAGTTCTGGAACTTCTCCAATTTAGAGTCAGAAGTCTTCTGAAATAAAAATATTCAATCATAGAAATCTTCATTGAGACATTTGAGCCGTACAGACATAACCTGCTTGTGTTAAAAGAATTTTGGCTACCTGAATTATCTCATAGATCTTCTTCCTCCATTTGAGTTTCTCCGCTCCGGGAAACAACTCCAGCAGATCTGCTCGATCCAGAAGTTCTAAGTCATCCAAGCAACTTTTCTCTGTAGCAAAAAATCCACATTTTCATAATGAACTACAGTAACAGAGCATGTCACAACCATCAGTGAAATACACCAAAAAGGGAAACACTTCAAACCACTATCTGAATTGCATGTAAAACCTGATTATTTCACAATCAAAAAACAATTGCTTACCTTGCAGAACCATGGCGGCCTCGGGGATGGCTTCTTTTATTTTTTTCAGGACTTTGTTAAAAAAAAAAAAAATCAAACGCAAAAACAAAAAAAAAAATCATGACTTCACAATTGTGTATGAACACACATGATGAGAGAATGAAAAGGAGAAAAAAAGATAGTTGATTTAAAGGTTTCAGTACCTTCAGATCTGGTTCTAGAAGATGACTGCTGGAACACAAAATACAGTATATATCAATCAGACTGATTGTTGATCATCGATTGTTGAGATAGATCGTTGGATAGTTCACCTCTACATGAATTCTTTTATACAAGTCGTGTCTCTTTTTGCGGTTCGGGTCTCCAGGAAACAGCTCATGCAGGTCTGTTTGATTCAGTGACCTGAGGTCCGAGCCAGAGGTGAAACCTGCGTCTGTAACAACAATAAAACAGCATCATACGGACAATCTGCAAATTCAGTTCAAACCTTTCTATGAGCACAAAAAATGTACAGTATTATATTCATCTTATTTTAGCATTTGGTACAACAGGTACTGGATATTTAATACTGCTTTTGTTGTTGCTGGTTATTTGATTGCACAGTGCTACGGTAATCCAACCCCTCAAGTCAATCAACCAAATGAATCCTATATTTATAAGAGACAAAGGACAGATAAAAATAATTATCATTCAATAAATCGGTTTACCTATACACAGCCGAAGGGGCGGGGCTTATTTCTATTGTTATTATCATTTATTGATTTGTCTCTGTTAAAATCATACAATGTTACACTGGACAGACATGTTAGAATCACACATTTAAATAAATTAATGTTCTTACTTTCCAGAACTTTAACCGCGTCAGGAAAGTCACGTCCTATCTCATTTAGTCGCGACATGGCTCCGCCTGAGAGAAAAGACGACTTAGGAAATAGACGTGATAAAGTATGAGATGAAAAAGTAAAGGAAGGTGAACAAATAAAGTTATTTTACATACTTGAAGGCAAATGAAAGGGAGAAGAGCTTCTGGAATGATCTGTTCTGACGCGAAAGTGCCGCAACAACCGAAAGTGAAAGAAATTTTTCGGTTTATTTGGTTCCTGTCTGACGTCATGACCTACGTCACTTCAAACTGAAAGAACTTCAGAATAAACTTCAACTTCAACTTGCTTCATTTCCATGCGACAGTCAATGGTCTCTAAAGATTGTTTTTTTTTTTTAAATTTTTTAAACAATGTCAATCATTTTAAAATATTTACTTCAAAAAATCCACATTAAAGACTATCCTGAACCTTTATTCTAAATTGCAATAAACAAAATGTGCAGAATCAGAAAATTTCATACTTGTAAAAAACGTACAGTTGTTCCTCTTTTTACTCAGCATTCATACAGCTGCAATAAAAAATTAAAACATGTTTGTGACTAAATTCTCTTTTCATAGACTTTACAGTTATGGTTACAAATGGACATAAATTACTTAAATTGTTAATACATTTCCTTTAAATGCCAAAGATAAGCAGCTTTGTGGCCACTATAACCTTTAACTATTGAATGTAAATTTTTACCCTGTTTTAAAAAAAATTCTACAAAAACTTTATTATTGTTGTTAAAACAAAGCAGACTTTATCTGGATTACAGCACAGATGCACATCCTCAGTGAAGATGTATTTTTATTAAATAATTCAACAAACATCACCAGAACCACATTTTTGTTTTATTAAACTTTTACAATATGGCTTTTAGAAATTCAACACAGTAGTCATGTGGCCAATTAATTTTACCAAGTTATATATATACAGGAAGTCAATTTACAGTTAACTTCTTAAAAACCAAAATGTTCTACCACCCTTTTTGTATGACTTTTCAGAATTTTGCTTGTCCTCATAAAGATCCTGTTTTTCATTCCCACCTTCAGCCTCTTTTCTTCTTTCACTTTCACACTTGAGATTTTCTTCTGGAATCGTCTGTGTGCTGTACTCCAGTAATTTATTTCGTATAGCAGCGATGGCGCCATTGTTGTCTTTACATGTGAGCAATCCAGATTTTGTCTCGTGGAAGAAAACATGGACTGTCAGTACAACGTTTTGATCACCCTTCCACTGCCACAAAATAGATAGAGGCCAAAGATCGTGGTGCATCAGGACCAGAATAACAGGTTTATCATCTGCAGATGATAAACAGAAAACGAGAGTAGAATTTTAAACCTGAACCAAAAAAAACCCCCAAATCCCTCTGTCACCATTTCCCTCACCAGTAATCTCACTCAGGGCTGCTTCAGCGTCTGACTCCATGCGTGAAGCGATGGCTCTGAAGAGGAGCGTGACCTGGTGATCCCTGCTGCTCTCGGAGAACCGATAACTTTGTGCCTGATCGTCATTCATCACCTTATACATCAGCTGTCGGTGAGCATCAAAGTTTTTACCGCTGACAATCATGTTGTATTTCACTGTAGGCACAAGGGAAAGAGTGGTTTTTGTGTGGAGTTGCATCAGTAATATATCTAAATTTACAGGGAACAATGATGATGTTTCCCAAGAATCAGACTCACACCTTCCTTCAGCTTGGGCAGCGGGATAGAAGAGTTTCCTGATGAGGATCAGAGGAAACATTTCAATTTAGATTTATATAAAATGACTTTGTTTTTGGCTGTTAAGAGATTAATTAATTTTAACATGAGCTTTGATTTATATTGCAAACAAGCAATAAACAGCTTTTTTGATGCCACTCTCTCTGTTTAAACTCTTTTTTACCACTTTGCCATCATAAAAATACATTCTGTTTACCTCCATCTTCTGCTTCTACTCTTCTTCTTTCAGTTCCACCTAAATCCTGAGGATTTAGACTGTGGACAGTGACGAGACTGTGGACGTTGTTTTTGTCTAATCCAGATACGACATCATTCTCTAGGAAACATCAAGATCAGACAAAATCTGAATTAGCATCTAGATCCAGACAGCCAAATTCTATCCAAAACAGGGCTGAATCATATCATAAAATAAACAGTTAATGGAAGACATTTTGATGTATGGATGGGGGCGAACTGTGAAAATCAAGGTGAAAACAGAGAGAGTTCAGACTCGGCCTGATTCACCTCGTATTTCTGGTGGAGTATAAACAGTCCTGCAGTTTGAGGCCTCTGGACCACAGGGGTCCGAAGTCTTTGCACCTGGAAAACAATCTGTCGGTGTTGTAAAGGTTGAAGACAGACTGAAATAAAACATTATGAGGATTAAAAGCAATTAAGATCACGACCAGGTCGCGGAGAGTTCTGCTGAGCGGAACATGAAACAGATAATGTGCTTTCAAAACACAACCTGGCAGCGTGTCAGTCTTCTGGCGCGGCCGATCGCTGCTCAGTTCTTCCAGGAGGCTGATGTGAGCATTGAGGAAGTTCTGCACAGAATCCATCTGAGTCTTCATATCCTTCAGGATGCGCAGGTAATCAGCCAAGACGCTGCTGCGGGCTAGAGCAGCTAGAGACAGAGAGGTCAGCCACCACCAACTTGAAGGGAAAGACACACGTTAAAAGAGAACACACACACACTTTCATGGGGGATGAAATCTTTCAGCTCTCTCACAAGGTCATCCACGGGCCTCTGAAACAAAGACAGGCTTTTAGTTCACGCTGGAACAAGTCTCTGCTCAGATCATTTAACTCTCTCTCGGTTTGCATGCTGGTTCACCTTTGGGTGAATTACTTCCAAGATCTCCTTCCTCAGTTTGAGGTTCTTCTTGCCACCAAAGAGCTCGCTGATGTCCGTCCGGTCCAGCGATTTGATTTCAGAGTCAGTTCTGAAACCGGCCTCTGCAACAATGGCAGGCCGGTGTTAGAACCCTCGGACAGGTCTCAATCAGGTCAGATAAATGTCACTCTGGCTGCTGCCCTTTTGATTCCACCCAGCTGAACTTTCACTTTAAGAATATTCACCTCACTTTTGCTTAGTGTGCTCTGTGATGGGCGGAGACATATTACCTTAGATTTTGTTGCATTTCTCCTGCAGAGAAACGTCCCCACACATG
>BJFM01004024.1:136698-158737 GCA_016586285.1 Arothron firmamentum | reverse complement strand
CCCCCCCCCCACTGTAGTCTGGGTGTGGAGTTGCTCCTCCCCCACCACACACACACACACACACACACACACACACACACACACTCTTCCCCACTTCTCTTTCCCTTGCCAAAAACAAAGATGATGTCACCTTCTCTTAGCACGGGCTCAGAAATATGTTGTGCACACACACAAACACACGCACACACATACACACGCAGCCTTTGCGTAGCAGGTTCCTGGCATTGCTGACCTCTCCTGTGCCACCCTTAATTTTTAAGGGGAAACCAAATGTGCATGTTTAGTTTTACCATCCAACCATGGCAGAAGCACAGTCAGAACATTTTATTCTGCTTGAATTTCAAACTAAGGGAAGACATGATCTATGAAAATTGTAAGGGAAGAAAGCAGGGAGTCCTGTACAGGTTTCCTCATCGTGCTAATAATAATTATGATAATAATGATAATGATCATGTGACACCTTTTAGTTGACGCTGTAACCTGGCTGTTACCTGGAGGCACATGATCTTGTGCTAACGTCTCTCCCTTTCGATTACAGGATGTTCCCTATTGGCAGGTCTGGTGCGATGCCTGCAGAGTCCTTCTGAATTTCATCACCCAGACTCTCAGCACTCTCTACCGGCTCACATGAAGAACCGAGCTTTCTGCATTTAGGATCTCTGGCTCCTGGAATGTTGTAAAGAAACACCGGTGAGGATTATCTACAACAAAGAGTTTGGTTGAGTCTTCTCTGCTCTGGATTTGGATGCTGTCTGTGTAAACTGGGCCCTGTCTTTCTGTGTGTGTGTGTGTGTGTGTGTGTGTGTGTGTGTGTGTGTGTGCGTGTGTGTGTGTGTGTGTGCGTGTGTGTGTGTGTGTCTGTCTGTCTGTCTGTCTGTCAGACTACCCATCAGTCAGTCTGCTGGTTCAGACCGCTGCTGAGAGACACAGCCACTTTTTATCTGTGTATTTTGTTAAATTCACACATTTGTGGGTGTAAGTGTACTGCAGAGGAATGATTATAAATTAAAATGTCAGATCTGGGACGTAGATTCTGTCATTAAGGAGTACAGATATTTTGAAATTGTCAATGCTAGAAACCAGTGATTCTTTTTCTCCTAAAATGGAGGGAAAACTCCTTTCATTTCATCATCCATAAAATTGACTTTTTCCTGACACCCCAAGCTATGAAGTTCAATACTTGTCCCTTGTCGAATGTCTCTTAGGTCTCTTCCTCCTGTTTTTTTATTCCGGAGCCTTTGCCACCACTCTTCTAAACTGTGAAACTGGATCTTGTGCTGCATGGCGGGGACGGGTCAGGTGGTATTCCATTAGTGAGCAAAGCACAAAGTGAACCTGCCTCCCAACCTGAAACTCTTTCAGCGCATCACATAATGTGCCTTTCTGCTCAGTACTCTTTGTAGGCCTAATTTTACATTCTGACAATCAGCCAGACACACAGACTCCGAGGCAGTCGCTACAGTAAAGGTTGTTACGTACGACAGCCAAATGATGCAGATTGGTTACGGCTGTTGAGGAACATCCCAACCCCTGAAAGCCATCGACATACATTTCAAGCGTGCGTTCCTCTGCAGCAGCCCCGCAGGCAGTGTTGGGAGCCCGCAGGCCCACTCCAGGGTGTCCACTGTGTTCATAGTTACTTGATCATTTGTAAATATTCTTTTGGAAGATGACTCTATCTCTCATGTTTTCATGAACTTTTAAAGAACCTTTTGAAATGTGGGTTCACTGTCTTTGGGAGATCTTTTTGTATTTCTGAGCAGAGTTTGAATTTAAATCCAGTGGATTTGAGTTAGAGGAAAATCTATGATTTGAATCTTTTGATTGGAATGAATAGAAAGAAAAGTGTTTGTAAAACTCTCCCTCTTGGTTGTACAATTATTTTCATTTTAGCCTTGGAGAGAATGTTAAAAGCTCATATTAAGAGCGTAATTTATTTTAAAAAGTAGCATTACTGTAGCCTTTGTTTTATGTATATTGTTATTTATTTTGTTTTTACATTTCCGATAAAGAGTATAAATTAAGTACATCTGTTAAACTGAGATTTACAATACAATGTTTTGAGACAGTTCTTTAAGTTTTCATCATTACTAAAATTCCAGATTTAGAGCACAGAACCTGATGTCCTTCAGTGGCGTAGTACTTTTGTGTACCTCATATCTTCTCAAAACTGAGGACACACATATGGACAGTATAGATGGTGAAATTAAAACACCTCCATAATCAGCTTGTTTATATTTTATTTCAAAAGGGAGAGTGTTCAGTTTCTTCCAGAAAATGTTAAAAAGGTGATCCCATCAGAGGTAAACTGCCTTAAGACCAGGTTGTAATAACCATCAAATGTTTACTGTGCGTTTTACTTACTTGGCCTTACATTGTTGATGTATTTATTTCTATTTTGTCAGCTGAACGACCTGGCTAACAATTGAAAATCTTGGCGTATAACTTGATGACACCGCAGCCGCAGACGTTAAGCTGTAGCCAACCACTCTGTCGGTCTGTGATGTTTTTAATTTCTTGTTCGTTTGCCGCCATGTTTGCTGTTATCACATAGTTTTCGAAGCCTTGTAAATGCTTACAGTTGTGTTCTCTATCAATTTTTTCTTAAAGATGTCTGAGGTTCTCCCTTCAACAGTGCATGTCATTGGCTCTTTTTCACCATTTTTTATTACAATTTTTTACATAATTTGTAAGTCTCTTCATTTTCATTCATTTTTATACAATAAAGTTAAAAGACAAATATACTCATGTGTTTTGTGTTTCAATCCAAAATAAACAGTATAATATGTCGTAACTGCAGATATTCTTACATGCCAACAAGATTCTTTGAGAAGAATCTGAGACTTTTTTAAAAAAAAGCCTCGGCTTTCCTGTCAGCAGTTCAACATGGAAACCTCTCTGTGGGTTGTGGCTATCCTGGCAGGCCAGATGAGGACAGCAGTAACTGACTGGAATGTGGTGCTACAGCTGTTGTTGTCTCCGGGGTGAGGACACCACCCTTGGGTCACAGTAGGTGGACAGACGACGCTCAGACAACTGTCACATCTGGAAACCACTGTGGATTAGCAGACACTAAACTAAGACCCCTGCTGTGAGCACACACACACACACACACACACACACACACACACACACACACACACAACCACACCCATCATGAGTCTTTACAGAACAAACTGGTCCAAAAAAGGCATAAAAAAACACTCAGGTCTTTTGAACAAGCAATATCTCGTGTTCCATCATAAAGTCAATAATCTATTTTAAATTTATTCTACTATTTTACTTGCTTAAAAAGAGCTAAAAGCAAAATAGAAAAAGTTTTTACCATGCTGAGAGGTTTAATCTGCTTCTAAAGTTACTAACCTTATTAATAAAGCCCTCAATACTGTTTTGAGTAATGTTTCCTTCAATCCACATTATTTTATGATGTCACTTTTCAAATTTACTGTTTGCTGCAGTTACAATGTTTACACAAGGCTAGACTTCACACACACGCACAAGCGTGCGTGCGAGCAGATATCCAGCAGACGGTTGTCTGTTACTGAGTCAACAGGCAGTGTGAGACTAGATTTAGCCCTTGCAGCGCTCCGCAGAAGCAGCCAATCAGACGGCTGTCAGAACAAAAACCACTGATGTGATTGGCTGTGACGACAGGCGCTTGGTGCTCGCTCCTGAAGTGGAGGAGCGAGAGTGACCACAGCAGGGGCACTCCTTGGAGATTAGTGTTGGGGAGGGAAGGAGAGCCGCCACAATGAGAGGAAAGAACCATAGAGAATATGAAAGAAAAACAACCAGAATCAGTGGAAAAGAATCATCAGCATCATTGACCGACTGAATGTTTGTGCTAGAAATGAGTTTAAGTTTTAATTACACGAGCATAATGAGCTTAAAGGGACATTCCTCATTAATCTTCTTTCTTAATGAGAAAAGAGCAACTCACCCCATGCTACCTAATCTGCGCTCTTGTTTTGGAAAACAGATTTTGGCGGGGTAGGGTGAGGGGTTGGGGGTGCTATTACTGCCCCTCACAGGCACATAGCCTGATGCTGGATCATCGCAAGGCACACAATTCAGCAGGGACAATTCAACTCTCCAGTGAAGTGGATGTGCATGTGGGAATAAACCAGAGCACCTGGGGAGGTGGGGGCGCAGGCATCCAAATAAGCTTCAACCATGGTGAATCCTTTGGCATCACTCTGGACCACTGTGGAGTTTCAGGAGTCACATTCAACGACAGACGATTGATCAGACACGAGCTGGTTTCTTTCCCACCAAACACAGATACTGTATAACTGCATGGAGCATACAGCATGCTGAGTTGTTATATTACCAAAAAAATGTACATTTTAAGTACTTTACAGCACTTTAAAAATCCCCTAAAGATTTAATTAAATTAAGATAAGGGTGTTTTGTTAAAAAACCCAATCCAGACAGGGTATTGCATGAAAGTTTTATTGGGAAAAGTAAAAAAAACAAGTCTGCACTATAAACTTAAAAACAGCCGGCAAACAATGGAGCAACAGATTCACCTTAACATTAATCACCAGTTTTCTAGGGTCCGAAATAGTCAACCACACCGTTGCCTTTACGCCCATCAAAAAAGAAGAAGTTACGATGTGGAGGGTCTCGTTGGGAAATAGCCTGAGGAAGGACAAAGATCCTGTTAATCATATTATATTAACCACAATCTCCAACAAAAGCGCTGGGATTGGATTAAACAATCTCCATCCCATCACAACACGGCTCAGCGCTGCAGATCAGCTTCGTTTGTGACTGAAAGCTGTCAGCTTCACCCCACAAGACCTCACTGAAGCAGTTGCAGAGCGTTTCATCAGCATCATCATCATCATCTTCATCATCAGAGGGAAAGAAGGTCAGCTGTCTGCCAGTAAAATTTGAACTGTCAGCCCCCCCACCCCCACCACCAGCCACCTACTCTGAGTTGCCGTTTACCTTAGTGAAGGATACAGCTCAGAAAAACGTGTGGTCTATGAGCACGGTGAGAAGAATTTAGTACATTTCATATCCCATTACTCCTGACAATCTAAACAGTAACTAATTACAGTTTTGTGCAATATGTTTTTAAAGCATGTTTTTAGACAGTAAAATATAGGGGGGGGTGTATTCTGGAAACAAGGGTTTGGGAAAGGGGTGTGAATCTGCAACTTACAGTAACTTTAGCAGCAAATGGTAACGTTTCCGTAGAATGTCTAATGCCATCCTTGGGCTTAAATGTTTACCTTGACCACCTCCTGTCCCAGAACTCCTCCCACAACAGCGCAAACTGGGGACATCTCAGAGAAGCAGTGACTGAGGACAAACAGTGACATTTCAAATATTAAATTAGAATTACTGATGCCTTCCAAAAAACTGTAGTTATTATTGTTACTTTTATAAAGACACCTGGGTAGCTACATTATAACATCTAAACTTTGTAAAAGGAACACAAGTTGCTACATAATTTATCTATTGTTGATTACTAGAGATGATCACAGCATTCAGGACTTCTGAATATATTTAGCATTGTTGCTTTCTCCTTATTTCCTGTTTAGAAATGGCTGCTTTAAATGGCGTGTAGGTGGGCACTGTGAACTCTGACCTTCAGTGCTGTACTTGATAAAATCTTAAGCCAATACCTCGAGAGTAAAATTAGCAACACGCGTGAAGACACATCTTACCTTGTGAAGTCCTCACACAGAAGGTCAGTGCTGACTTCTATGGCCCCAAGGACGTCGTCCCGGATCTGGATCAGGAGTTTACTGTCCTCAGTGAAGGTTTGAGGCTCAGGGTCGCGACCTTTGTCCGTGCGAAACTTCAACAAAACTGTGAAGATGAAAACAGAAAAGAAGAAGTGAGGGATGAGGAGGTAGAAACAGATAACTTTCACATTGAATTATTACTTCACGGAAAGAGAGAATCTAAACAATGTAACTACTGTTCCTCGACCCATAAAACATGAATCACAACACGATTGCACCATCAGTCATTGAACGCGACCGAGCCCACACTTCCACCCATCAAAAACAAAAGCACCCATACAGCAACTCATGCAATCAAAGAACGCATCATATGTCTCCATCTGCACCACACGGTCACACCATCAACGCTTTGCCCCCGCATTTCCTGTTCGTCCATTAACTCAAACCACATGAGGAAGTCAAACCACCCCACAACGATTTCCACTGCTTTGGTGCACTTGACTGTCGTGGTGATGAGTCAGTTTAATACCGCAGCCCTGCCCTTTATCAGTCAAACTTAGAAGGATGTTCAAGATTGGTACAAATGGCAAGAACCATGTAGCTGGCAGGAAATGAAAACACAATTTCATAAGAAAATCTAAAAATATTTGCGAGGACAGAACAGAGATATAATCTCTAAACCTAGACTAGTGATGACACAAGTTTGACTGTATGGATTAAAATGGATGGGAAATATACACACATCTACATTTGTGGGGTGCACATAAACGTTGTGTTCATCACTAAATTAAAAGGGGCACATTCTTTAAGTAGATCAGAGAAAATACTGATAAACAAATGCAAGAGTTGCGAGATGGTTCCTGGTGAGATAGGAAGAGGTGTATAGGATGGTAACAGAGGAAGAGCTACTTCCTCATCTGTCACCCAAAACAACAAACCACTGATTCCAATTATAGAAGCAACCAAGCTGCAATAATGCAGCCCTCTGGTACATACTGTATTTATTTTTGTAAGTTGAAAAGTGAGTGGGTTTCAGAGACGGGCAGTCGTGCAGGTCAGATCATCTAAGCCCACCCAAAATTAGCCAGCCATTCCTTAGACACATGGCTGTGCTGAAGGTCTGTTACACATTTAGATTAAAATGTTGTTGACTGTATTTTTCCTTTCATAAAATCAATTCAACAACAATATTTAAAACTTCTATTCTCATGTCAGGAACTCGTAATTGTGATTCCAATTTAGGCAATAGTAAAAGACATAATCACTTGTACTATATTTGAGATGATGAACAAAGGTCTTGAATATTAAATTGGTTTTATTTTAGTGTATTTATTTATTTGGTACTATTTTTAAACCAAGCACAAACACAAGCCAAGCACCTCCTGACCAACGAGATATGTTGTTTGTTTTGTATGTCTTCCGCAAAAGAGTTAAAAAAAAAAAAAAAAAAAAAAAAGCTATAGTAAGACAGAAAATAGATTTTCCAGGTCTACAGCGGTTGTGGTTATTTCCTGTTGTTATATATGCTGCTGTAAAGCGCTGTAGGTGTTGGGCTGTTCTCTATTCTACGGTCAGTGCACATGAGTGGAAATGGACAACCTGTGATGGAAACATGTTGATGTGTGTGGTTTAGGTTGATGTTCTCTTAAAATCATATTTGTAGTTATTATTATTATTATTATTATTATTATTATTATTATTATTTAATTATTTTGATGTAACCTGGCTCAGCTACTTCACTGTTTTTTTTAACAAGTTCAGGATATTTTTAAAATCAGAAAACAAAATTACTGTTGTCAATAATTATTTGCTGGTCAAAATCTTGAATGATTAGTTAAGATACTGCTAGCCTAAAATCACTATTGACCATATTTTTCCATGCACGCGCAGTGATTACAACTAAATTAGAATATGCAGATTTGACATCATCACACGTGTGTGTCTGGCTGGTAGACTCCTACAGAGTTTCAGTTTCAAATTTCTAAACATTTTTAGAACTTTGTTATATTCACTCACTTTTCCATTACAGAAATTCTATTTTATGATATTTTAATTACCATGTAGCATGAAGTACTCCACTGGTGTCTTCTTTAGACGAGCTTTGGCCTTTTCACTTGTCCAATCGACCCCCAGAGCCTCCTTCAGAGTGCAGAAGCTGGTAGTCTGATAAGGATCATATCAATATCTGTCACTGTTATCCAAGGTTTAATCTCTGATCTGATCTCTCTTCACTAGTAAGAATACAAGTATTTTCATACAATTCGAGATGTGACAGGTCATCTACCTTTTTCATCACAACGGTCTCATTCGGGTCAATTTTGGCCTTCTTCGCATCTGGACCATCTGAATTTCCGGTTGGTTTCACTACTTTAGGTTTTTCCCTGTAATACAGTTAAAAAAACAATATGAATTATTTGGCAAATGTAGCTACAGCAGTCACATGAATATTTTTCACTGATACTCTTTGCAGATAAGGTTCTAGATAGTTAGAAACTATTTACCCAAAGTACATTTTGAAGTTACTGTGCAAGAATCTGAAAAAGTGACTTAAAATTGTTTCAGTTCTGTGTGATGTAATTTACACAAAATAACAATATCACAACTATCATTATTAGCCCTTCCTATTGACAGTATTCATGCTAAAAACATACTATAAAGAGTTGCTTAGACTCACTCAATGTACTTGTGCTCCTGTCCTAGGTTGCAGAACATGTAACCATAGTAACCATAGACATCGCCACAGAAGACTTTAATATTGCGCTGAGAGCAAAGCTGGTCAATCCGCACCATCAGGTCTCTGGAGCAACCTGTCAGACATACCTGAGGGTTTAAAACCCAGCAAAGTACAAAAGAACTTATTATGAATGACAGAGTGTAGAGCTGCTGTTTGTTAGCAATGCTGTTTGTGAAATAACAAAAGATATGAGTATCATCAATCAATACAGAAAAATTGCAAATTACCCTATAATATTCCTCATTTAAACTGTTTTTTGAAAAGAAGAATGTAGTCTGAAGAATGTTTGTTTATTTTGATTCTATGTTTTTATTTGATCATTAGCATTAGCATTAGCAGCATCAACAATTATTTCAAGATAGAAAGAAACTATTTTCCAAAACAGTTTAAAATTATTAGCAGTAACTACAGTGGTACATGATGTGAGATAGACTCCTGATGAGCCTCGGGTAAATAAGTAAAAACAGGGTGGGCGGATGCGAGACAGTAAACAAATGAATGGTATCCTTATCCTGCAGACCCATTTCAGCACACCCAAAACTCCCTTACTGATAAAACTGCAGTACATCTCTGACACGTAGTCTGAACAACAGGCTCAAACCAAATAATGTGTATTCATCCTACTTAAAGTGGTAATCGAGTGGAAAATATGACATTGAATATTCCAGTGAATCAATGACAGTGTAACATATTCATTATATAAAATCTGCTTTTACTGACAGCATTTTAAACAATTTTCACGTTCTACTCCTACAGCTGAATTTATATTTCATTTACACACACGCGCGCGCGCGCGCGCGCACACACACACACACACACACACACACAGAAACAGACGACAGTACAGACAACAGTGCAAAATGGCCTACAGTGTGTGAGAGACCATTACTGTAGGCCAGTTGATCACATGATTTTTAATGCTGCTCAGCCTTCTTTTCCACAAATGTTCTCATCATCCTTGTCTCCCTGCTAACACATCATCCTGTCCTCACGTTACCCTGTCCTACTTTCCCCCCATATAACCATCCTCCTCCTGACCTTCTCTTAATACCCCCTGGGGGAGGAAGAACGTGGAAGATGAAGCAACAAGGCGGGGGAGCTCATTTTTGCAATGTTCTCATATATTTTTTGCTTTTGGTCTTCTAACCTGCACTTTATTATGTGTAAAGACAGCAAGAAAAGGTAATGCCAACAATTTATGCATCTTCAATTTATTTTATATTGTAATTCTTATTAATGAGTTAATAAGAATTAAGATAATTAGAGGTGTTCAACTGTGAATATAACACAATGTGTCAAATGTAAAGAAAACTACAAAGAAATCTATAACAATTATGTGGACTCAGAGGAAATAGGTCTACTTTAGACCAGTAGGTTGTATTTGAGAACAGTCATAAGACATAAATAAAATTGTTTTCTATGCATATGTCACCACTGCAGTGCCGCTTCAACTTGGCGCAGATGTTTTGGTCTGGCGGACCATCGAATGGGACGGCCTTCCTGTATGGCATTGGCCAGGAGCGACATCTAGTGGTTATACTAAATAACGCAGGAGAGGAGGAACTACTAATGTTTATTTCTTACTCACCGCTTCAAATTCTAGAAAAAAGCCATCAGGTTTCTCTTCAATCCTATCAGAGTCGGCATGGACCTTCACCATTGGGTTGAGGTTCTGTGCCCGTTCCAGAGAAGCCTGAGCACGATTTTTACCTTGAGCTGTCACTGGAATAAGGAATTGAGCTCGACAAGACTCCTCCGAAACCTGGCAGAAACATTAACACGCAAATTAGAGCGAGCAGTATTGTACATTTTAAGATTTTCTTAAAACACGTACAATAAACATAAAAATTCAGTATAAAAATATTTTAAACACTTAATGGAGAGTTAACAAATTTGAATCCAAACCAATCGAATTGTAGGTACTTTAGACAGTCCAATCACATATCTGAGACAAACAATTGTTTGTGTAGGTCTAGATTATTTTTGTGTCGTACCTGTTCATGGTCCAGCAAAGTAAGTTCTTTAACACCAGCTAGGATTAGATTTTTGGCCACTTCTGCTCCAAGACCACCTAAACCAGCAAGGAGGACACGGGAACCACGCAGCCTTTGGACAGAGGATATAAAATGCAAAATAAATGTCCTGAAGATGTTATGGGTATGGATTTTTTTTTTAATTAAATGTCATGTCTATTAAAGCGTAGATGTGAGAAAGCATTTTAAGTTCACCAAAACGGCATAAATAAGGACAATGATTATAATTTAATTGCCCAAATTAAATGACTATAAATGAAGTTTCAGTATCAAATCTGTAGGAAAAATTCAGCTTTTCTAATTCAGTGGATCTGACACTCATTTATCTAATAGTGCGAATGAAAACGACTTCCTCTGCCAGTACTGGCACCATCTTGGAAAACATTTGTATTGAGACAATGCCGACATGCACAAGCCCTAGTGTTCTCACGTAGAATCTCCCAATATTGTCATATTCAACAATAATCGAACCTTGCAAACTTTGGCAATTCTGAAAAACACATCAGATACGTAACAATATTTCGATCGAAATCACTTTGTTAAGAAGTTATCGTCTCAAATGTTAAGCTGCCCCTGTGAATCAATTTCTGCTAACAAACCTTTTTTGGGCATCTAGCCCCCACAGCCGAATCTGTCTGTCATACTGGGCCGCCTCCTCCTCGCTAATGAAGGAGTCCTCCTTCTCGATCATATCGATCACTGTAATTCACAGTATAGATTAAAGTTACGCCGTAAATTTGCCCCAAATCAGAAAAACTGCATCGACTGACGCTTCAAATGACGCGTTATCGCGCCTAGTCGCAGTTTGATGACGTTACTGTGAACGCTATCGTTGAAATCTTTCTATTTATTTTACATTTTAATTAGTTAAATATAATGTATTTACATATATTTTATTATTGTAGTACGCAATTGATTTTGTCTTGTACTGCTGATAATAATGATAAAAACAACAACAACAACAATAATAATAATAATAAAAAAATCAAATACGTTGACGCAGTTTATGGTCCAAGTAATCCACAATCAAAGCCATTAGGCGTTATTGTGTCAAATCTGTCGCTGAGAAAGGGTTGATATTCATTAATTTACCCAATTTATGAGGGATCACTAATTTAATCATAAAAAACAGCCTTCTTGTATACTACACCACACCTAACACCAAATTCAACGTGGTTGCAAACTCTTTCATTGATGATGATCATAATGATAACGAGCTGGCTGAAATTGGCAGAGTTGGCAGGCTTTCCCCTCAACTATAAGCATAATGACCCTGCGAGTCAAACTCGGTGGATATTTACACCTCTCACTATTCGGCTATTTCCGCGACAAACGTACATATTCGCGATGACGCCAGTCGTCGTTAGCCCGCCTTCTGTTCTAGGAAGAAGACGGTCAGCCATTTTATGCTTTCAGTCGTCATTTTACATCGCTTCAGTAGGACGGAGAATACCAGGATTCACTTTCATCAATTTCTCTTACAACTGTAATGGAGAATTGCCTACTATGAACAGAATATCTTCCTCAACCAAAATCAATTAGATCCTAGTGAAGTAACGCATAATCCTGTAGATTCCAGTGCCGAGTTGTAAGTTTTTGCACCTCAATGTAGCTAACGATAGAGGAAATGGCTGTGGAAAGCATGACTGTCCATCCAAACTCCCCAACTACCAACCACGAACACAACAGTCTCCTGACTGACGAAAGGTCGAGTAATTCTACAGTCATATTTAAGTGAAAGTATTGACTTGTCCTGTGCTTTTATACAAAGGCCCAGGGTTTGTTTTTCTTTTTCTGTCAGAAGGATAAAACGCCTTTTCTGGGAAACCATTACAGAGGTAAAGAAACGCCATTTTGACAGGACAGCGCCAACTGGGAGGCCATATACCATATGGAATTACCTTATTCCCTTTAGTTTATTACGTTATCACAATCAACGATTAATCGACTGATGTAATTTGTCTGAAGAAAGAGACGAAGTCGAAACACCGGATCAATTCTACATTTTTTTTTCGGCCATTCTAGCATCTTAAATTGTTAGAAAACATAGTTTTGTTTTGTTTTTTTTAATCTCCATTGTTAAGGACAATCAACTAATTTGTTAATTCACTTGTGTGGGTATGATAAATGCTGTGCCTCTGGCGTAAAATAGAAGCGAATTTATGTGCTAATGCTGGGCCTTACTTAAGGCTAAGTTAGCAACATTAGCTTCTCGTCCAATATGTGTAATCCAGTTGGCAACGAGAGAAGCTAAGCTAATGCTTATCCTGACTAATTTTCTCTAAATTGTCGTTTCCAGTCGCTCCTTTGTCTAAGTTGAGCGGTCCTAAGCTAAAACCGTTGGGCCATCATCTTTCAAAATTTTGTAGTTGTTGCAAAATATTCGATAATGTTTTTCGAAATTAGTTGTTCTGTAAGCGTCAATGCGCTGTCTGCGTACATCGATTTGACCTACGCACTTAAAATTGTGCTCGAGTCATCCGAAAATTTGGATATAAGCTCATTTTTGACACCGAATGTTCGCAGTAAATACGTTTTAATCCCCTAATGTATATTATAATAAACGAAGCAATCAGATTTAATGGTAGTCTATTTTATAATAGGGAGTTAATCAAATTATTTTAAGTGTTTCCCCTTTACTATTGTTTGATATATTTATTCACTTTTATGCCCACACGGAACTGTCTTCATCATCCACAAAAGTCCAAAATGTTTATAAGTATGCAAAGCATCCCAGAAGAGTTTCAAGTCAAACACAAAGGTCCCTTTTTCCCACAGCCCTCAGTGGGCAAATTAGCTGTTATCCAGTTGGTCTCCCATCCAAGCCTCACAGACCCCACTGTTGTCCCTAAGAGGTAAAGGGGAAAATCTTTCAATGTTTTGAATGAAATAATGGGAAGAAAACCAGTCGCAGTAAGTATTCCCGAGTTTAATGATGCCCCAATTAAATAATTTAATATTTACTAAGTTAACTTACCTCAATACATGGTCTATCTTGGTTAGTTCTAAATGGACAAAAATAATGTTCATAATCAAAGATTCAAAACCTCAGTGTTCTTTATAGAACTTTTGCTGTTGTAAACTATGGCAACTGGTGTATATGGATATTGGATCTTATTTGGAATTGTTTTCGTAAGTGTGGACACATTAGCGGAATTAGCTGGGTTGCAGTATAGCAGTACTCTGTTCATCTTAAAAAGTAGATTGCCTTTGCCTCCCCTCCAAACTGGTATCTTCTTTTCAGAAGGTGATGATATTTGGACAAAATTTTCTTTTTTTTGCACATATTGACACCTTGCAAGTCCCTTTACAGCCCAGCTCCTGTGATATGGTGTTTTTTTGTGACAGTTGTGTGAGCAGAACTCTATGGGGCATGTTCACAAATCCTGCCAAAGCAAAGGGTTATTGACTCGGCTGATGAGATAATATTTGGAGTCACAGCTGAAAGATGGTGCAAGACCTGATAGATCTAGACAGGCAGGACAAGGAGATTAAAATTTTTCTTCCAGTGTTATTTACAGGAAAATGTGCTTGATTAGTAAATATCTGACACTGACCATTAGTACTGAGATAATAGTTGCTGTATTATACTTCTATTCATACTGTTTAAGAGCAGTTTAGTGACATTGATAGGAAAAAGGGCAAAAGAAAATATTATCTTCTGTTTATTGATCTGCTTTTATTTGTAGAGAAATTTGACGGATTTTATCTGTAGAGAAATTTTTATGCAAACTTTTATACTCATGACATGTTAATTACATTGTTATAAAGTTCTAAATGAATTGAATAATAGACATTATTCTAATTTCTAAATTCATTGAGCCCCGAGTTAAAATAGGCAGGGATATATAAATTGTTTGTTGGATCATGTGACACACTTTTTATCTTTTGTTCTTGAACTTTGACAGTTTAAGGCAAAGCTGTAGTGTCAGCTGATATGCAAAGGTTGGGGGTGTATATACACATTGCAACCAAAATTTATCTTTAAAGTGGCTGTTTAATAGTTCACCTAACCTTACTCTGATTTAAGCAGAACAAATGCCTGGATATGGAAAAAATGGTGAATCGTGCAACAAGGTGTGGTGCTGTCTTTCAGTTTATTTGAATTGTAGGCCGAGGGAAGCCCGGACCCAGTTATGATCAATATCTATCGCTTCAGATACATATCCTTTAAGTTTACAATCAAAATCATTCAAATTTACTATTTGTAATTTACTTTATTTTCAAACTAATTCTGTCAGGAGCAGTCTTAAAAAGAATGGAAATGTTTTAATTGTTCGTAAAACTTTACACAGCTTTCAAGTTGTGAACATCAAAAATGTAGTGTATGGGGGAGGGGGGAACCCCATAAAAAAATTTAATAAAGCTCATTTAAAAAGCAAGACCAGCGGTAAAGTCAAAAAAGAAAAGGAACCCCATAAAAGTATTATTTTGGTCAATATTAGGGCGTGGCTTTATTTCGGCAGTTGAGGTTAGGCCTCAGCTAATGACATCCCATCGCAAATAATCATTGACTGGAAATTTTCCATTCCAACATAGTCTCTGGCTTTCCACTCCTTGTTAGTGGCCATGATTTCCAGGATTAATTACAAAATATACTGAAAAAAGACTTCGACATCTGGATGCAGCAGTTTTTCTCTCACATGATTAGTTGTTAGAATATAATTTAGAATAAAACTCTTAATTCTACATATTTTAACTTGAAATTGCCCATTATACTTTGCTGCCTGTGTAAATGTATAAGAATGTATTTGTCTTCATAGTAATTTTGTTGAAATGCATGAGAATTTTGAAAGAGTCAGCTATTTCAGTTTCTGGTTAAAATCCAGTGTTTATCCTTCCGACAGTGTCTTGTTATTAGGTTGAAAATGTATACACTATATCTGATTTTTGTTACAGCACTTAAAAAATGCACTCAAAAATGAAATTTTACAACTTATGCTTTGTATTTGTAGGCAGGAGGATGAAGAACTGGAGGAGGGCGAACTGGAAGATGATGGGGGAGATGTGGAGGAAGAAGAGATGGGTGAAGGCATTTCTTCCACAGTAAGAGGTGGTGAAGGCGGTGATGAAACAGGAGGAGGAGAAGCAGGAGAGGGAGCTGGGGAGAGACCTCGTCGAAGTAAGGAACGTCACGGAAGTAGTGATACGGATGATGAGAGATCACACCGTCGCAAGAGGAAGAGGAAGAAAGAAAAGGAGCGAGAAAGGGAGAAAAGAAGGGCCAAGAAGAAACGTAGATCCAAACACAAAGTAAGATTGTTAATAAAAATAAAATGTAAATATTTGTAATTATTTTCATTTGTCAGCCTAATCTTAAAAATGTCACCATCATTCTCCCACATATTTCTATTTTTCTACTTTCAGCGTCACGCATCCTCTGATGATGACTTCTCAGACTTCAGCGATGATTCTGACTATAGTCCTAGTGAGAAGAGAAAATACAGAGAATATAGCCCGCAGTTCTCTTCTGCTGTAAGTCTAAAGAAATAATGTATTTGTGATATTGACGAGTTTGTTACGTTAATGTTGTACCATTATTATAAAATTAACATCAACCAATACATTTACCTCACACTAGCCCCATGGTTGCTATGGTAGTTCAAAGAAAGGCAGCTATATGAAGATGGACAAGAAGAATTATGGAGGTTATGATGAATATGAAGAAGACAACTATGAGGGTGAGGAAGATGAGGACATGGGAGATGAGGACTACGATGATTTCACCAAAGAGCTTAACCAGTATCGCAAGGCCAAAGAGGGAGGAAATGTCCGTGGCCGAGGTATTATTACTACTTTTGGTTTAAAGTTGAATTAAAAAAACGAAACAAAAAAACATTGCAATAATAATTTTTGTTGCACATTATGTGGAAAACAAAGCCATGCAAAACCATTTTTATTTCTGTATATCAAATATAATCTTCCTTTCTAGATTTCAACTTTTTCTTTGTTTTGCAGGAATTAGAGGTCGTATAAAAAGCCAGAGAGGCCGTGGAGGAATGAGAGGAGGAAGGAGGGGAAAAGGCAGAGGAAGAGGGGGTCGCCTTGGAGGAGGAAAAGTGGGAGATGATGATGGGGATGGCTATGGAGATGAGATGGAGGTGAGGTTTATAGTAATATTTTCATTTCTAAAATGGAGGAAATAAAGGAAAGGAAATGCCACTGATTGACATATCTTTTCACACAGTATGGAGATGATGACTATGACAACATGGGGGACGACGACTACGATGACTTCTCAAAAGAACTCAATCAGTACAAAAAGTCTAAGGACAGAGGTAGAGGTAAGTTTAGGTAGTTGCCCTAAATGTTGTGTCCTGTGAAGTGAGATTATTGGTTTAATGGTTTATATGGTGGGGAGAGCATTGCTTCACACATTTCACATGAGTCCATCTTTATGCACAGTGCCACTTTCATTACATAAAATCTTCATTTTATGTCTCACAGGAGGGAAAGGCGGACGTGGGCGGGGGCGAGGTAAAGGAGGACGCGGAATGATGAGAGGAGGAAGGGGTCGTAACCGTGGAAGAGGAAGAATGGACATGGGAATGGATGATGATCACAATGCTGATATGGACAATGGGGTAAACCCAATCTTCAAATTAATAAAACAAAGTCTTGTAATGTATGCATAAAACAATTAAGTAAAGGCTCATAGTAACCCTGCAATCCAAGACATTATTTTTGATAGACCTGTCAAAAGGAAGCATGTAAAACATCTAATATTATCCAAAATCATCATCTTTTCTCTGATGCTCTAAAGACTACAATCTCATATGTATCCATTTGTGACATATTTGTTAGGATGGAGGTGGAGGAGGTGATGGACCAGGTCATGGACGAAGGAATCATAACGACAAGCACCAGGATAAGAAAGGAAAAGCCATTTGCAAATACTACATTGAAGGGAGATGCACCTGGGTAAAATACCCCTAATATTCGATTTGGTTTAGGACAGACTTGTTTTTTTTGGAATGTATTATAAATATCATTATGTCATTTTTCCTCACAAGGGGGACCACTGCAACTTCAGCCATGATGTTGATCTGCCCAAAAAGAAAGAACTATGCAAGTTCTACATCACTGGCTTTTGTGCCCGAGCTGACCACTGCCCTTACATGCATGATATCCTTAACTGCTGACTTCACAAAAATTCCAAAGTTGGTAAAAGGTTATTTCTGAAGTGTACATGTTGGTCTCTTTCTAAATAGATTTTAGAAGTTGGTTGTGGGAATCTGACAGAAACACGGGTTTAGAATATGCAATCCTGTGATTGCTCCAAAAATGGACACTAATTTTTCTTTATTGCAGATATTTTTTTAATTAGCTCCAGTATTAGAATTATTTTATATTGCAAAAATAATAGATACCATTGAATAATACAAACACAGTTATTATTATGCTGGCATACGCTTTAAATGGCTATCTGCATATGTTGTGTTTTATTTCTAAGAATAGAACTTTTAACATTTTATACACCGGACCTTTTACATGTTAATCCTTTCTGAAAACTGAACTCTACCAGAATGTTATTCCTTAATTCAAATGCAACGTGAATTCCCCTGTAAGCTTTTCCACACCACAGGGAACTGTGTCAATAATGATGAATGCATGTTCTCCCATGATGTCCTCAATGATGACACAAAGGAGCTGCTTAACAAGGTGGGATCTAACTTTTGTTTTTTATCATGTTATGTAATGACCTTTTGGACTACAAGCATCTTTAAAAAGATTCGTTTGCATTGCTCTTTATTAAGTGTATTGGAATACGTAATATTTTGTCTTGAAGATGTTGGCAGAAGATGCAGAGGCTGGAGCAGAAGATGAGAAGGAGGTGGAGGAACTAAAGAAACAAGGGATCAACCCTCTCCCCAAACCACCTCCTGGAGTTGGTCTCCTCCCTACCCCTCCTCGACCCATCCCTATGGAAGCTAGTACTGGTCCTGGAGAGTTTTGCGGGGCTGGAGCAAATGACTTTGGGAGTGGTCCTGGGCCTAACCAGTGCCCCATGCCTGCCAAAGGTCCACTAGGTCCAGGACCTGTTCCTGGTCCACCTCCTTGTGCTAGTTTCCCTGGCCCAGGCCCTTGTGCTGGTCCTGGTCTTGGTCCTGCTCCTGGTCCTGGTCCGGGTCCGGGTCCTTGCCCTGGCCCTGAAGGAAATCCTTTTCAGGGTCTGCCACCAAATGCCAGTGGTCCACCCCCACATATGGGCCCCCCTCCACCAACAGGAGGTGGAGGTGGTGGAGGGAAGAAGATCCCATCACTGTTTGAGATTAAAGTTCAGCCAACCGGACAGCTGGCTCAAAAACTGGCAGTAAGGTAAATGACCAGAGTGCAACAGTCAGATGTGTACTGACCGAAAGTTAGATCTTTTGAAATATAGAATACAACCATTTTTCAATATGAAAGATAGTTTTTCTTGATTTTTCTCCCTGTGCTTTTGTCAGCTAGACAGTAAATTCTCCTCTTACTCCCTTTACAGAGGCCAATCTCCCAGTACTAACCAGGGTCAGACTGCAGCTTCAGGACCTCAAGGAGCTCCTGGTGATGGTCCACCTACTCATTTCCCAACCCCACCAGGAATGATGTCTCCTGACATGCAGAATGCAGGTTTGAACCAGTCCCCTCCTAACATGTGTCCTGGTGGGCCACCAATGATGGGTAGTTTTGTGCCAGGAGATGGCCCTCCACATCCTGGTGTTGGGCCTCCAGGTCCTCCTCCGAGTGAAGGAAATTTTTTCAATAACTTTTTCAATCAACAAGATGACATGAAGATGGATGGAGTGGTGCAAGAAGGTGAGAGTGAATGTTAATTATAAAAATCCAATAATTAAAACCACCTTGTATTTTATTCATGCTATATACTGATACACTTGGTTATTATTCCCCCTCAGGCGACAGCTACCAAAGTTTTTCTGGGATAGATGAGAGGGAAGGGAGTGGGCATTTTGGCAATCAACCAGATGGACAAGAAATTTCTGCTAATGGATCATCAGTCAGTCAGGGAGGTATTTCTGTTCCTGACTTTTTGCCTCCAGCACAGCGTGTCCTATTTATGCGGATTCAACAAAAGCAGCAAGAAGAGGAGGAAAGAGCTCGTAGGATAGCTGAGGGAGGAACAGAGAAGAGTAAAGACAATGAAGGTACTGAAAACTTTTGAATAGCATATCTTATGCTTTTATGGTGTATATTACTTAGTGGTAGTACTCACAAAGCATGCTCGTCTACCTTCTCAACAACTATTAGAGAGTGCAAATGAGATATATACTGTATATATATTTTTTAAATCAGTGTTATATTTATCTTTGCTCTTATTTACTGATCAACCAATTTCATAATCTCCAAACATTCTTTTCCATTCTTTTCTAGGTGACTCAGGAAATTGGTATTCCAGTGAAGATGAGGACGGTGGTGGTAGTGTGACTTCCATCTTAAAGACGCTTCGTCAACAGACCCAGGCACCTCACAAACCTGATGGTCCCCCAAGCGACCCAAGACTTCAGAAAGCCCCTCCCATTTTAACTCGGCCAGCAGATCCTCGCTTAGCTAGAGATCCGCGCCTGGCACGTGCTACAGAGTCTACTCAAAACTCCGAGTCTATCCACTCTGTGTCTGTGCCACCCCTGCCTGGACCACCTGCAGACCCGAGGTTAGCAAGGCTAACTGCTGCTGCATCAAATGGCTCTACCTCGCTCTCACCTCCTGCACCTAAACAGGAGCCTCCTTTGATCTACAAGCCTCCCCCACTTACAGCACCAGCAGCAGAGGAGGAGGAGACAGAGCGAGTACTGCGTGAAAAGCCGGTGCCAATTCCTCTGGACCCCCTCATGGGCATGGCTCTGAGGGATCCACGTTCACAGCTACAACAGTACAGCCACATCAAAAAGGATGTTGTCCTCCATGTGCCAGCGTTCTCTAAAACCATCACCTGGTCACCTGAAGATCTTCTTCCACTTCCCATCCCCAAACAAGACTTCCTTCCGCTTCCTCCAGGCATCCCTCCTGTCTCATCCACTGATCCACGTTTGTCCCGTGCTCAACAGTCACTCCACACTCCGCTCCCTCACTCCCAACCCCCAGCTATAAATCCACCTGCTTCTTTGGATACCCCTGCTCCATCTTCTTCCAACTCATCCCTCCCAGACTTTGAGTTGCTGTCGCGTATCCTGAAGACCGTCAACTCTAGCCCCTCCCAGACTCCCTCTCCTCCTCTCCCTACTCCTGCTGTCCCTGTGCCAGCACTGGGTTCAACTCCCCCTCCTTTGCCAGCAGAAAAGCCTGTTGACCCTCGAGTAGCCCGCAAAGGTCCCTTAGACCCCCGTCTCCAGCCACCGAAGTCAGCACTGAAACAGCCATCAGAACCTGCACCATTTGCTGTCTCCTCTACCTCATCATCAACACCATCTAGCTCATCCCCTCCTTCCATTGCCCCTTATGACCCAAGACTGCTTTCGTCAGGTGGGGCTGCATGCAGTGTTGGCAGTGGGGCACCAGGGGGAGCCAGTGTGCTGAGTAGCATAAGTTTATATGACCCTCGGACTAACAAACCAGGCAGCCCCTCTACTAGTAGTTGCTCTAACAACTCTCCCAACTCGACCAACTTAGAATCCAAATCCAGTGACACAACAGGTAAACAAAAACACAAGGAACCCCTCTTTGTTCGAAAGTCTGCATTAGAACAGCCAGAAATAGAGAAAACTGGTGATCAAGGGACTGACCGGTATAACAGCTATAACAGGCCCCGGCCTAAACCTGCACACTCTCCAAACTCAACAGTCCAGGGAGGGGGCGTGGCAGCTGTGGGGGGTACAGCTGGAGGTCCAGCTGCTCCTGGAACTGCTGCAGATCAGGGCCCTGCAGGTGTTCACAACCTACCAGTAACCTCTCTATTTGGTGTGGCTAAGGTCTCCAAGCCTGGTGGGACTGGTAGCCCCTTTGGAGGCAACAGCCCTGTGCAGTCTGACCAGGCAGCCACAGAACAAGACAATGCCTCACTGAAGGATGTTTTTAAGGGTTTCGACCCCACAGTTTCACCCTTTTGCCAGTAAATCTATGACTATTAACCATAAATCACACCACATGTTAATGTGTTGGATTGATTTAACAATTGGGGTGAAAGAACAGATGGAGAGACAAAATGCACTGAGGCAGTTGCCCTGTAGAGATCATTTATGAACAAAAAGATGTTACATGTTCACACAGTTTTGCTGATGATGGGAAGGGTTTAAAAAATAAATCTGTAGAGCTCTATTTTAAACAAATGTATGGATGTATAAATAAGTTTGCTCTCATCTCGATGCTTAATATAAACTTATATTGACAGCAACAAACTTTGGGTTTATGAGACATTTTAGCTTAACAAATTTTGCTATCTTCATTTCGCTTTATCATTTGAAAATTGTTTCAATTGTAATCTATTTGAAGTGTTTGTCCACTTTGCCTCTTTGGCACAGATACAATTATTGCATACCTTTTGACACCATGTTGTTCAGTCACATTAGGTTTGTACAGAAAGATGAGTATTGTGGCACCTTTTTTTTTTTTTTTTTTTTTTTTTTAAATACGGTCAGCTA
>BJFM01004024.1:126571-136621 GCA_016586285.1 Arothron firmamentum | reverse complement strand
GCTATATGGAAATCACCACCTGAACTACTGTTGTTGGTGTCTTTATTATCTTAAACTGGTTTGTTTTGGTCAAGAGGTGCTTTGGAATTATCAGTCAAGTCACATTTCTCCTGAAAGAATGAGAATTATTTCTACGCTGTTGCATTGTTGGTCTGTCCTTAATGGTTTTAATGTCTATAACTTTACTTTTTCTTTCCAGATTATATCTACCCTTAGTTCTTTCAGCATTGCTTATGTTCCTTTCTCTCCACTAGGCGGTTTTCATGCAAACATTAACACTTTCCTTGTATACATCATGTAGAAATGGAGTCTGGAGTTATTTACAGCTTCTATTTATATGTTAGGAAATTGGACCTTGCTGGTCAGACAAATGCTTCCATCTTCATTTTTCTCTAAAGGAGTCGATATTTAAATTTTTGGTGATAGATCCTCATCTTCATCCATGCTTTCTGAAATGCTGAGTCAAAGTTCAGTATCTAGAGTTTAAATTTTCCTTTAGACAAATATTTTGGCCAGCGACCATTTGTGATTAGGTGGTGGAATATTCAGCCTCACAACATCTATTTAGAACCTTAAGCTTTAGTTGTTGAGACTTTGGTAATCTGAAACTTTGTTTTGATCTAAAGCTTGAAAGAAAAACTTAGTGGCATTCTTCAGCTTGGAAACAGCAGCAATTTCTGGACTTAGAATGGATAAAATGAAAGTTAGCTTATCCTGCAGTGAAAGTTAAAGTGAGGCATTAACTGTTGTTAATTGGCAAAGTGATTGTTAAACTTGTCCCAAACGTGAAAATTTTGCTGTTCCTGTACTGAACTTTTGACTAATACGACTGCACCACGACTGGCACGACTGTTGGCTTCTGTATAAATGTTAATTGTTTTAATTTATTTTTTATAAACCTTTGCAAATATCCTTGCTAGAAGTATGCCACCTCAGTGGGATGTAGGCAGCCTATATGTGTCGAGAGAACTATTTTTTTATTTGATTTTTGTGAACAACTCTCTTGATAGGTTATAAGAAATCCTGTAAGAAACCAGTTTTCCAACTATTGCAAATCTGAAAGTTGACTTGTCCTGTCCTTTCATGCTTTGTTTTTTTCTCACTATGTAAATCTGACCAGCATCATATCTCGAGCAGAGTTGAATTTTCTAACTGTACACTGTAGGTGAGGTTGTCAAAGTATTTAAATAAAGTTGATACCAGATCAACCAGTAAAAAACATTTCCTCTGTGTCTGCTGTATATTTGCAGAAAGGGTAAATACATAAATACTGGTGCCGTACAACAGTTTAAACAGGCAGTAAATGATGTTGGGGATATGTTTTCTGAGCAGAGGCGGTGGTCACTGAACTGACTTTTATTTCCTGTGTATTTTTTATTTTTTTCCTGTCATCACATCCACTATTTTGTTTAAAATCTGAATGTTTTAAAATGGCCTTTGACTCGCATATAACTTCCATAACTTTGAAAGTTGGTGTGCCTGCTATATTTAGGGCCCCAGCGGTTGAAGGCGGATTGTTCTCCTCGTCTGTCCTCCGTGTGACTGTATCAGGATTTGGGCATCATGCAGCCTGTTTCCTGGTAAGCTACAATCCTGAAGTGACTCACTTCCTTCTCCACTCCCATCCTGCCACTCTGGCTCCAGGAAGACCACTATTCATTCAGCTCTTTGAAGCCTTCACGCTGACATTGACATGCAGGCTGAACTCTCTGTCTTGGCATTATAATGTGGCAGTTTCTGTGTTTAATGTGATTTTAATTGAAACTCAGTTTAGCTTTAGGAGTGAGGTAAACTGAAAAATCCCTTTCTTTCTTAAAGTGATCATCTGAGACGTTTATGTTCTGGTCTGGTGGATCCCACTATGGTGCAATCATCTAAACGTGTGAACTTCATCCAGCTGTCACAGCCTGCAGGTTTCTGCGTGTCTTTCTGTGTCATATGACAGTAACTTAATTGTCTGAGACTGGCTCAGCTCTTAATAATTTATCCAGTTCTTTGAAACGCTGGAAACTCCTGCCTTTAACAAATCTTTTATCTATAATCGCCTTAGTGGCCTGTCCAGGGCGGATACCTGCTGCCAGTGTATTTATAGAAGACCTGATCCTCTCAGAGGAGGACTTTGGCTGGGATTTGGAGATGGACGGCCTGACGGCTGCAGTGCTCTCTCTGCATGTGTGAAGGATGTCACTGAAGACCCAAAGGCCTCACAGGCCTTCAAAGGTGCTACCTTTGGGCCTCTACCTTTTTGCTCATGAGGCCAGTAGTCCTTTAAAATGTGAAATGAAACCTGCCGTTTGTCCTTCACCTCCCATTCCAAAATAATATCTCTATCTCCAAACGCCCTGATACCAGTCAAGGACTGTCTGTGCTGAAAAAGGCATCCAGTCTGATTAAAGACCACAAGCGCCACATCAGCAGAATAGTTTGACAGCTGACCTGACCCGTCTGCTGTTGTTCCATGTCAAAATGATCTATTCACATTTTGATGACAAAGACTTGAGTCTATCTCAAACTGGCAAATAAATGTTTACATAGTACAAATTAATCAAGTTATTTCATGGCTGCATGTCCCCATGAGAGAACATTGGTTAATTTTTACCTCACACAACATGATTTGGGCTTTTTTCCAAGGCCACCAAAAAGAGAAGAGAGGAGGGACAAGCCTGCAGTGACTCAACACTGATGGGGGGCCACGAAGGCAGCACCAGGCTCATCCATCAATTATAACCTATTATTTCATTAGTAGACCACTGAGTTATGTCATTGGTTAATACAAAACAGGCCTGCAAACTTTTGGAGGGGTTAGAAACGATTAGCTTTTGTTTTCTGCTAATGATGTTGGACGTACGTTTTATCCTTATGTCAGCATGTATTTCTGAAAAAATATTAAAAGCATTTGTTTTTCTAAAAAGTCTGCAAAAACACATCTGATTCAGCTGTTACTGTTGGTTTTAGCGCAGCATCAAAAGATAAGATAATTAAACTCATACTTGACAAAGGTTAGTTTTAGTTCTTGTGCACACTTACTTTAGTGACTTTATAGTAAATGTGCGCCTTTACTTTGAAAAGCCCAGATGTGCAACAAGCAGAATGGGATTATCTCCTTGTTTCCTGTTTAACTTTTGATTTAAACTAGCAAAAGGTTAATTTTATGAGTTGTCTCCTGTTAGAAAAATAACAACAGTTTTTGACTAGTTTGTCCTCAACGTGCACCTAATTACAGGCCGTGTGTCCTGTTTGAGACAGAAACCATTCACTGACCATGAGCCATTCAGACGGAGGGAAAAAAGCTGGAGCATGCTGAGGGTGGCCTTGAGCTGCAGGGTCTCTGATGAATGGATCTGCAGTCTGAGGGTGAGATGTACAAACTGACATCACGGTGCTGGTATTTATCTGCTACACATGTGACAGGGGCCGTTGTGGTAACCACATGCCTGTGGTGCACATGGGTGTGTGAGGACATATCTTTCTATTCCTATGAGTCTTTACTGCAGCATTTGGACCTCACACAAGCCAGTGTTTGTGAGTTTCTGCACCGACTGCATGTGTGGAATTTGAGCATGTGCATCCAATTAAAGGAAACAGACCATTTTAACCAGTAAATATGCATCTAACCTGTAGATGTATAAACAAGTGAAAGGTCCTTACTGTTGTAATGAACACAACCAGGACAGATATGTGCACATCTCTAAATATTAGTTATGTTAACATTGGTCCAATTTTGTTTTAGTGGTGTACATTCTTTCTTATCTTTATATTAAATGTTGTATAAGTAATGCCCTATAAAACCTAATGTCATTAGTGAAAGTTACAGGTGTGTCAGGTGATGCGATTACGTAGAATGGTGAAGTCACACAGCTCTCACACTTGTGCGCACACACACACACACACACACACACACAGAGCTTCCTGTCCTTGTTGAAAAATTCCAGTCATCCTGGGAGGACTCCTCCTTTCCTTTCTTGAGAATTATCTTCCTTCCTTGTCTTTTCTGTGTCCTTTCCATTGCTTTATGTATGTTGTTTTGCTGTAGTTCACCTCCAGGGGCTCCACTCAGCGTTTGACGGTCACTTTCCTCCCTCATTAAAAACAAATTCCTTACAAATCTCCTCCGGCTTACCTCTCCATGCTCAATATTGGTCGGCATGTCTCTCTTTGATGGATAACTTTTTTTTTACAGACTAAACAATGCTACCCGTGCACGGTCAAAATAACAGATTCCCAACTGGGTCCATCTTAAGTAAAATGTTGGTCTGTTAAAAAAACTCTCCCTTTCAGAGTCATTTATAAATTGCACCGTCATGTTGACTGTCCGTAATGCCGGTGACAAAGAACCCTGTAAAAGATAATACAACTCAGACTTATTCATCCAGAAAGAGAAGGACACACTCAAACCGCAAACTTGATAATACTCTGGCTCCTCTGTCCCTACTGGGCCTCAGAGGAGTCATTCCTGAACCATCACCATTTGATGGTGTGGCCGGCCTCACCACCCCCCCCGCTCCCAGAGTATCCAACGTCAACATGCCAACTTCCTGTTGTGGAGCAGACCCAAATCCACAGGACAAGTTTAAAATTGGCAACTTAGATGTTCCTAAAATACTCACAAAGCACACACACTTTTCCGTGCTTCAATAAACATTGGAACCGGATTTTGGGCTCACCTCTTTGGGTCGGGTTTCTGTTTCTTAACACTGGAAAGACACATCTTATTTTAAATGGCTGCTCTCTCTCTCTCTCTCTCTCTGTCTCTCTTTCTCGCTCTCTGTCTCTCTCTCTCTCGCTCTCTGTCTCTCTCTTGCTCGCTCTTCTCTCTCTCTCGCTTTCTTCTCTCACGCACACACACACACTCTCACACACACACTCTCACACACCTGATCTTTTACTAAGATACATCTCAATGAGTTTTCCATCTGCCAGGTTTCCCACCCTAAAAGTTTTGTGCAAACCGTCTCTGTCCCATGAGCAAACTTTAGGGCTTCTGGAAGCTTTTTAGAACCTGTCAGGCATCAGTCAGATGTTTGTGCTGCAGAAGCCGTTAGAATTCCCAGGTCGGTTCAGGCTGTCATTCAAATGACTATAAACATAATTAACGTATATTTTGTTCTATGAATGTCACCACCCTTAATGTTGGTCAAAGACAGACAACCTGGATTGTCTAAATTTGAAAAAATACCATCTGTGAACTGAAAAAACAGAGAAGAAGTGTTTTTAACTTCTTCTTTACCAGTCCGCATCTATTTTGGTCTTGTTCCAGGTGGCCAGCAGGGCTGCCCCTGGGGGTGACCCCTGCTCTGAACCTTGGCAGAAGGAAGGTGGAGAGTGTTTGGGAGAGGCCGGTGCAGGGGAACATTGTGGGAACGGAAATAGAGCAGGGAGGCGGGAAGAGCAAGTCTTTTCTGGGGAAGATGATTAGGGAGGTGGAGGGGATGGGTTAAACAGGTTGATATTCAGTCTGCCTTAACCTTTGAGTCATAGATCCTACTCCCTGTGATTGAAATGACGTAACAGCCATCTACAGGTTCTGTGGTGTTTTTAACAGCTCGGTATTGGAGGCAGGAATGACACATTTCTAGTATCCTGTGTTACTTTGCCCTCTGTTCTGTTACATCAGTCATTGTTTTGATTTCCGACCTCCTGCCCATTTTTTCATTTTCGGCACAACTCTGCTGGAAAAAATAGTATTTCTCTGCAGTTATCTGCTGCTTTTAAGGAGAGCAAGTTGCTAAACTGTGATGAACGATAGACTAGGGTGTTCTGATACTGACTTTTGTGTCATTGTCGGTGTGTTTTTGAACTGGATAAAGAACATGCCACACATAAAGACCCAAAGCAGTGACACAAAGTGGAAATTTATAGGGGAATCTTTCCCTTACTGCAATCAAGATGTTTTCGTCGTTTAAGCTAAACCACACGGGACTCCAAAATCACAACCCTCAGAGTCCAAACTGTGCATCAGTCAATCAAAACATCAAAACTGTTAGCCGCAGTATCATAAAAATGAGCACAAACCTGTTCTAGAAACTCAGAATAAATGAAATTGTATCAATTGCATGTTGATCACAATAAGTAACCAAAGTTGTAAAAGTGAGAAGGGTTGTCGTTGAGTGGGCTGTAGGGTTCCTCATGCAGGACCACAGCTGGAGACCACTTCCTCTCATGAGGTCATCTCTCTGATCAGAGCAGCGTGCTTTTTTCCAGAAATTTTCTCTTTAAACACTCTGAGTTGTGGATCTCTGTGCCCAAATAAAGGCTATAATCATGAGCAGAAGGCTTGTTAAAACATTTTCTCCTGGATTTCATAATTCCACCCTTTTTCTTTCTTTCTTTCTTTTTTTTTTTTACCTTTTTCCTCTCTTCAGCCTGTCATCCTTGAGGCCACAGTTTGCTTCAATCAAGGCACAATAAATCGAAACAGATGAAGAGTCATTTACTCACAGATTCCCAAAATTCCTGGCTATGAGGTCACATGGTATATGTCACTCATTTCTGCCGCTGTTCTAAAACAGAAATAAAACTTTTTATTTAGCAAGAACCACTGTGAGACATACGGGTCCGAATTATTGAAACAAAAACAAAAATATTTTGAAATAAATTTAGACTCAGGCCATGAAATTGGCCATTATTTTGTTCAGTCTTTGCAGATGTCGTTTTTGAGGAAGATTAGATCATATTCCGGGATGGGAGAACGCAGGCACTGTGACCCTCTCTTTGTGATGAGTGGTGTCCTCCAGAGTCATCAGGCTGTAAGTAATGAGCAGGCTGCAACTTCTCCGATTATAGAAACACTAAAAACCACTGGATGGGAGCAGCAAAGTAATTGTGCATATAACACACACACACACACACACACACACACACACACACACACACACACACACACACACACACGCACTAACCACAAACAAATAATGATCCTGTTGAAAACAGCACATGTTGAAAAACTGCCCATGCTTTGACATAGAGACTCTTGGTGGTTGTTGTATTATGAAATCTTTCTGTTTCTCTGATGGGGACAAATTATTTCCACCTGTCTGAGAGAACTTGTTGCATAACTTGCACTAAGACAGGAGAGATCGGTTCTGGTTGAAGTCCTTTCTCCGGCCCTCTTGTGAAGTGTCTTTCCATATCTTTATAGACTTACACAATACTGCAGGCACGGTGAAAGACGGCTCGTTGTTAATCAATCTGTGTCAGAGAACACTGACATACACACCCACCCCACACTTTCTCTCAGAGCAGGAAAAACACTGATCTCTCTGGGGGTCTTGGCTTGGGCCCCCACCTGGGGGGGCTGGAGCCATTCCATGTAACTCTGAGGAGTGTGTGTTTTACAGAGGGATTATTCAAAAATCTTTGAGTGTACCCACCCTATACTGCACTGATTACATCTTGATTTACTTAGGTGATGTCATGTGTGCGTGTGTGTGTTTGTGCTGTGTGATATAACCACATTTTTAGAGACTCTGTGTAATATGCAACTTATCTGTTTACACATTCCAGTCAACTTTAAACAATCTGACAAAGTGATAGTGTGAGTTGGAGAGTGTGTGTTACTGCTCAGTTTGCCTCATTTCAAGAAACTTTCCTGTAGAAAAGCACTGCTCTAAAGATTAAGATCCTTATCCTTTTGCTCTTTTTTTCTAAAAGTGTTTGGAGGAACGTGACATAAATTCAGAAGTCATGACTCCAAAGCTAAAACCTTTAAAGGAAGTGGCTCGCGTTGTCTCGTGTTTCCAGTTTTTTTTGTGTTGCTCCAGTGGAAAAGTTGTCCATCTATGCAGAAAAGAACAAAACACGCAGCAGTAGATGAGTGAAGCGGACTGATTTTAATTTGTCTTACAGGCGTCCTGTGGGAGCTGTAAACAAGATGCGTCTGCAATCTGACCCAAGGACAACAGGCGTCTGCATTCTCCTCTTGTTAGATGGTCATTATCTCAGTGTAATTACGCTCAGAGCTGTTGGGGCCGCTGGAATATGCTTCTCTGGCTTTTGCCTCAGCAGGTCTGCACTGAGCCCATGATAAAAACTGAAGGCCTGTTTACATTTCTAATTATTCCTGTCCACATCTTTATAGCCCAGTACAGAAAACAAGCCGAGGTATTTCAATAAGTCAAATATTGCTGCTGCAGCTATGGACAGGTTTGTGAGATCAGCCAAATGTCAGGAGTTACATAAATCCTAACTTTAATTTTCAAATCTTGATTTATTACCAATAAATTTCAGAATAGTTTAAATTAAATAATACCGTTTTGAAATACTGTAGTTTATTAGGCAGGTTGCACAGAAAGAAAAAAAAAGAAAAGCTGTTAAAGCTGTGAGCATCTTTTGCTTTGCTGTTTGATTACACACCATCAAGCTTTCTTCCTGTCTGTCACATCAGAAGATCAAAAGCAGATGGTTTTATAACGGAGAAGGTTTAGAAAGGTTAAACTTGCAGCCGTCATCTCAGAAATGTTATTTTATTACCTTGCATAAGCTCATTTGGTTATCAGACTCATTTAAATTGTAGTTATTTGGTCTGGGTGTTGACCAAAGCCTCAAAGGAAGCTAATGTTTCACGCTTCAATGTTCTCATTCGAGCTGTGTAATTCGTCATGATGAGCGTTGTTTTTTCTTCCTTTTTATGGCCAAATTTAGATAAACAACTTATCTCCAGTGACTTTACTTCTGGTAAAATGCTTGCTTTTCACCAAGTCGTGCACATTTCTTCAAAGTAATGGTGAACAAAAAAAAAGGCAACAAAACAAAAGTAAACGACTTGTGTATGGTTTCAAATTTCACGCTTCCATGTCCCCCCATGTCTGTTCATTAAATCTAGCTCGGTTATTGCGGGAGCAGAGCGTTCCGATGTCAGATGTGGAGTGGAAGATTTTAACTTGGAATGCGCAACCGGATGTGATTCGACGCTCACTTCGGGGAAATGACGTCGCTGATTGGGTGAGAGGCCGAGCCCGCGGGAGTCTGTGTGCGGGGCGCTGCGGACGGATAATACCCGCAGTAAGAGGTTTACCTGCTCCGAGATCACGCCTGCTTCGCTGGATTGTACGACGGAACTGAACTACAGCCACAGAGCAGCGCATCACCTTGGAGGTAAAATATCCAGAGAAGTGCTTAATTTGCTCCTATCTAGTCGTTGTTCGGGGGACTTTTTGTTGTTTCCACGCGTTGATTTTTGTTTTTTATTTTATCTTCTAAATAACAGATAGAAGGAAACTTGCTAGGTCTAATTTTTCTTCTTAACAAATTACCATTTGCTAAAATGTCATAGTGCTTCAGCACATATGACCAAATTTGGTCATATGTATTTTAACTATGCATTTAAATTATTTTTGTTGACCAAACGTTGCTTTTGAATATATATATATATATTGATACTAAGATTTGTACTATTTTTCTGAGCATTTCTAGTATGATAGCATAGTGTTTATTTGGTCAGACCAACTTTTCTACATTTTCACTTTGGGCAATTAATCAGGGTTATTGTAATCTAATTTATGAGAAGATTAAGTGTTACAGAACCTGACAAACGTGGTGCGCGTCAGTGCAAATGGAAGTCGAATCAAAAATGGACTCACTGTGCTGCTGTTCCAGTGTCTCCAGTGGAGTCTGCACTATTGCGTAAGATGATGGGACACAATAGGGTGCCAGTTGACATGATGAACCTTAACTGCGGCGCTGGGTGCAACAGAACTTTGCTTTATGTTATCAGCTAATATGAACCAGAGCAGCTCAATTCCCAAAAGTAATTATAAAACCATCATTTTATCTTAGCTAATCATATCTGATTTGGCTTGACTGCAAAAGTTGTTTCGTGTGGCTGTCTTATCCTGTCCGGATAAGACTGTAAACTAATACACTTGTTCCAGTGCTACCAATCAGCCTTCAGGAGAGCAGTTTTATAACGCGCGCAGTAGAAGAGGGAGTTAACCAGAGTTGAGCTTTATTAAAGTACAGTCTACTACCTCGCACAGTACTTGGAATAGATAGTTTGTATTTAGTTTAGGAACAGCTGCTGCGGCGTGTTATTGTTTCGGGAATATATATTTT
>BJFM01004024.1:60293-126548 GCA_016586285.1 Arothron firmamentum | reverse complement strand
CCCCCCCCCTTCATTGTTGTAAACACACGTTTTAGAACATTTACAGAAACCCCACTGTGAAAGAATATGCTGCATACCAAGTTAATAGGAACAACTTTGCTGCTGTGCGTAAAAACAGACGAATTAGTAAAAAGCGTTTTTGTCAACAATCGCCTGCTGTGCGTAATTACGCATGACGCAAGGCGCTGCAGATGGCAGGAATGAAAGCAAGGATTTTGACGTGCGTTTAGGCGAGTGCGTCTGGTTGTGCTTCTAGAAGATGACAGGGCTCACTGGTGGCTCACTGATTGTCCTGCTGGAGACAAATGGAGCCTGAGAAGAGAAACAGATGTGAGATTGGCCTCCTCTGAGGCTGATTGCATCAATATCAGCGTGATGAATTCCGTTTTAAGGAAGGCGATTTGGGGAGAATATTTTTCTCTTGAAGCATGGTGAGCTCACACTCTGACTTTAAGAAGGATTTTGGGTGGATTGTTTTGTCTGTAATGCTTTTTGGCTGTGTCATGACCTCTAACTTATACATCCTGTTTGGAGTCACATTCAAGTGAATGCATTTTAAAATCTACGCTGTTGACAAGATTAACAACAACAACAAAAGTCACAATGGGTTGTCATTTGAAAACCCTAACATTTGTTTTATGCTCTGTAACCTCTTCCCACTTACATGGAGCTCAGTGCTAGAGATAAGAGTTTTAGTCTACCATCCAAACTAATGCAATGATAAAGTGAAGACCAACTCATAATTCAGCTTACAAATAAAAGGTAATGGAAGGCCAGATATTTAATATCTAATAACTACAATACTACAGAATACACAGCTCTCCTGCTAATACTGTATCAGAAATGTTTTTAAGGGTTTGACTTTACTGCAGGTTTGAATTAATCCAGAATTATGATCAAGTTTTTGTCGAGGATGAATGGTTCCTCTGAGGAACGGTTGGAACTGTCAACAGAAACTGACCCCCAGTTTAGCGACGCAGTCCTCGTGTCTGAGCGATCGCTGACTTGTTGGGTTCAACAGATTTCTTTTGTCATTCTTTTTTTGTATTGTTGTGTCTACTCATTAATTAAGCAGACTGTATCCACTCTCTTGTCATTGGGTAGCACATGTTTATATGGTGGTCTTTGGTCTGTAGTGGTCAAGTTTGGGTGCATTAACCAGAAATTGCTTAATTCCTCTAGAATTGTGCTGAGAGGCTCAGCGGGACAGTTTCGTCATCATGGCACCTCTTTAGTCACAGACCGGTTTCTGTCTAATCAGGTGTGAGTTGGCCTAACAGACAGAGTAATGTGTTTGTGTGCCAGATGATCTCACACGTCATTCCCCTTTCCAAAACCCTTGAAACTTAATCCTGTTGGGACACAAAAGAGCATTACTCAAACCTTTGTCATCTCCAATTTTTAGCAACTTTCCTTCATTAATATTTATATAGGTCAAAGTGTGGATTTAGATGTGTTTTGCTTTAAACTCAGGTGGGGTTTTCTGGCTAGACATTAGTTTACTTAGTTACTTCTGTAAAATAATGTCATTGTACAGTATGTCCATAATACTAATGTTTTTGCTTTGACATCTTGCATTATTTACAAAGTACGAAGTTCTCTTGAACTCGGTATGCGGCACATTGACTAGACTCAAATAAAATAGAGCTTCCAGTCATTTCTCTCAGGAGTATCGCGCCTGCTTGGGTTTCCATAGAAGTTCCTGACTGTGAAGGAGTTGCAAAATACTCAACCACAGCATGCTTTACAGAGAAGTTAGAGTTTTGACCACATTCATATTAGTATTGCATTAATTGGTCCACCCATAAAAAAAAAACAGAAAACAACTCACTGCTGCTGCCAGTCTCTTTTAAACACAGGAATATACACTGTCTGACAAAACTGAATGTCCTGTATTGTTAGAGACACAGAAAAATAATTTTAAGTTTTTATTTGATGAAAATGATCAGTGGTGAAGCTTTATGCAGATTTCATGGTACAGAGAGTCACGTGGATACATGATATTCTGTTTATTAAAAAACAAGATCAACACAATTATATTCAAACAATATCTGACTGGATGATTTTTGAAGTTAAGTAATTCTCTAAACTCTGAAAACAAAGCTCCTTTATATGAGAACTAAAGGATTTATGGTGGCGAAGGGTGAAAAGATCAGAGCCTTCAGGCATAGCCTGACTCTGATCACCCCACAAATACTTCAGAGATAACAGCCCCTCACATGGGAGAAGGACACAGAGCTGTGAGGCCAGACGCTTCAAAACCACCAATTTGCCGCAGTAATTTGCGTTTCCACAGACTAAGCTGAGGGTTCTTAAAGAATGCGCGACCAATTTTCAGCAGTGACTTATTGACTGAGTCACTGTAAGAGCAGCTTCAACGCTCACAACATTAAGTCTCACATTTTCTCATAATTTGGGGTAAACAGACACTCAGGATACTTGGAGTGTTTTCCAGCATAGTTCTTCTGGCTCTGGCTGAAAAGTGGCTTGTAAATCTCCTGCATTCATTCCTCCCTTCCCCAGCGCCTGCCACCTCCCTCCACTTCTTTCCTTCCTTGTTTCCTTCATCTTTATCTGACTTTTGTCTCTTTCTTGTTTGTCCTTACAGAGTTTCCTTTTTTTGATGTCGCATTCCTGAAGTCTCCGACAAATTCTGACGACCGTGCCGACGGCTGGGAGTGAGGTCGCCGCAGGTCATCTTCTTCATCCTTTCATCCCTTTTTCTGAAGAGAGGAAAGAGAAAATACTCAGTGTTTGCTTGGATATGGCTTTTCTGTGTATGAGAGGGAGCTGAGCCAAGGTCGAGGCCTCTATCCCCCCATCCTCAGAATCACATGTCAGCGTGAGGCCCAGTCCCTGGGGCTTGCTATTGCTGCAGTGACTGTCCTAAATACGTGGATACATTACGAAAAGCAGCAGAGGCTGGACTGTTCAGTTGGGAGTGGAACGATCCAGAGTTTTGTATATTTGGTTTCATTTGCTAAGAAGCAGACGACTGGAACCTTCTGCACCCGGAGGGACGACTAGAGGAAAGCAGAGTTTGCACTAACCTCAGAGGAAAAAATGCCGGCAAAGACACCCATGTACTTAAAAACTACAACTCCCAAAAAAGGAAAGAAACTGAAGCTTCGTGACATCCTGTCAGGTGACATGATCAGCCCCCCACTGGGGGACGTTCGTCACAGCGCGCACGTAGGTCCTGAAGGGGAAGGTGATATGTTTGGGGACGTGGGTTTCCTCCAAGGCAAGATGAGCATGCTGCCATCCAACACGCGGACACAGATCGGGCGCACACAAAGTGTGGAAAGGCAGACGGATGACGACTTCACCACGAAACAAGACTCGCACAACTACTCCTACAATGGTTACCATTACCAGCACTCCCCCACTAGCCTGTTGAAGACCACCATCTCCATGCCTGTATTTCTCGCCCATGAACAGGCTCCACCCAAACCTCCACGCCTCCATCTGGGTGATCCTTTGCCTGCTCAGCAAAATCCGTTGCACTATCATCAAGCTACAGAGAGAAGTCACCAACAGGCCAATGGCACAGAGGGCCAGCAGCACCCCAGTGTGTCGCTCTTTGAGAATGGCGTTGTGGGTCGTTTTCCATCAGAGCCCTGCCGTGACATCTCCCTCTCCCCCACCATCCGCAAACTGGTCCCTTCCTCCGGCTCCTTCTCAGAGGTTTCCTCTGAGGATTCCATGTATGAAGCCTGCGGACCCCTGGATGTTCCCCGGGGCCTCAGCCTGGACTCTGATGCTGGCTTGAGCAATGAGGATCTAATGAGCGAACGGAGCGAGTCACCCTGCACTCCCTTCCAGCCAGCCGTCGTCACGGCCTCGGCGGGAGTGCCACGGTCAGACTCGATGGCGGGGTTAAATCTTGACTTGGGCCCATCCATCCTGGAGGATGTTCTGAGTATCATGGACCGCTATAAGGCTGACGACAACCGCTGTGAGCTGTAAAAAATGGAAAAGTAACGTGGACGCTTTTACACATACGTTAAAGAAAAATTGTGAAACAAAAACCGTGAATGAATAAGGACAGAGGAGAGACAGAGGGAAGAAAAGGGATGGAGGGGATTTTTCGGCTGTTTTATTTGTACTGTAACTAAAGTGTATGTGGACATTTTTGCTGAACGCTGGGACGTTGCTTCCTGACTTGACAACAGCCAAGGCCTCGGGCTGGTCCTCTGAGCCTTTATTTGAGCTGAACTTCAGACTCGTGAATACTTAAACTGTAAACTGTCAAAATGGAAAAAACAGTCACTGTGTTCTCAAAATCTTGAGCAACACAATAGTCTGTTGTCTGGACAAAATACCAAACTCTTCCCACGTGGTATTATCGCTTCTTCTGACTGAGGTCCTGAAATTTGTGCTTGTTAATGGTTAACGGTTTGCTCACGTGGTCACATTCAAGGGCCGCGAACTGACCTTCAGAAAAGGGGAGTAAGCAGCAGCTGGGAAGAAAGTTCTGGACTCACTTATTCATAACAGAAACTACAAGTATACAAGAGTGTTTTTTCCAGCTGTGGATACACGTGGAAGAAGATTCAGAACTCTCAGATCCTTAGTTAAATTACAGATACAAAGAGTTTGTGTCTATGCTGAACACTATTTTCTATCCATTTTTTCTGTCTGACATGTAGAAAATGCAGTGCTAAAATGTGAAGATCTTTTTGGTTTTGAGAACTGCAGCTCAGCCATTTCAGAGTGTGCAAAAAGAAAGTATAAGACTGCTGAAAGCTTATTCTTGTTTTCATAAAAATATTTCTTTTATGTACAGGAAATGTGTTGTTTTGAAGTTTAAAAAAAAAATTTATCAGAGGCTTACCACATTTTGACTCATTGGCTGCATTTTAACATCCACTTTCATCATTATCAATCTGTTACCAATGTCATATATGCTGTTTAATATAAATAAAAAACATACAAAAAGATGAGATTTCATGGACTAGTATTTCCACAAACAAGCAAAGGCCAAGGGACTTTGACCATAAAGCTACCTACTATGTTATTTAACTTTGTATTAATACTGCTTATATACTATAAATACTACAGTATACTACGGCTGTAAGTCATAATATGTATTGAAATGACCAGCTCGGCGGAGTACTTTTCTAGCCTGACCTTAACACAAGATGGCGCTACATTCGTCTTTTTAAACCTATTACGAGTAATTACTGCTCTCTAGTGTCCGAGTAAGAAAAAACAATAAAAAGTGGTCTAAACAAAATATTGCCGTCTCCGAGTTTCGCAGTGAAGCTCCGAGTGTATAGGTTCAAAATACACTGCGCCTGACTTAAATAAATGTGGAATATCAGAAGAAATAGGAGCGGTAACAGAATCCGTAGCTAGTTGGTGGCGCTAACTAAAATCAGTACGTTTACCTCCCATCGATAAATAACGAGAAGAAGATGCAGCAGTAGCAGCAGCAGCAGTAGCAGAAGAAGAAAAAGCAGCAGAAGAAGAACGCATTATTTATAATAGGGAAACATGCAACAGGAAGATGTAGTTGCTTGAAATTCGAAACGGTGGAGCAAATATTATTTGAAAAATACGAGGCGGAAAGAATAAAGCTGTCCAGGAAACTTATAAGTGCCAAAAGTCAATTTTAAGACAAAAGTCAGAAAGAAAGGAATTTCAAATATTGTTTCAGTACTTAAGAAATATTAAAGCTCCGAGTAGGATATATATATTTTTTTCTTCCTTTTTTCTTTTTTAAATGTTTTAGATTTTATAAATTAAATTAGAATGACTAAGTATCAGGATCCACACTCCACATCAGTTGGTGGCGGTAATGCACCAGTTCGTTGCTTGCCAACCGCCATGATAATCCATAAAAGAAGAAATGAAGAGGAAGAAGAAGAAGAAGAAAAACCTACTAATGTAACAATGCATCTGTGGTCTTTATGATGCTAGGGTTAGAGGTTAGAGTGGCTTTTTTAAAGTACAGGTAAAGGTTATATTTGAAGAAGAGGAGCAGCTGCTACATGATCTACAAAGCACAATGAAGTGAGTCATTTTTAAATTCAAAGAAAAATACATGACATCATTGAAGATTGAAAGTGTTGGGTATATTAATACGATGAAGTCCACTTTCGAGAAAACATTTACGCTAAACCATTTACAGATACAACGGCATGTATGACTGTTATTTTCGTTTTAGTTGTAAAGATAATGTATTGTCAACATTTCCTTAATATTTGCTTTTTTTTTTTTACTATTAAGTCATAGTCGTGTAGAGCTACCAACTACCACTTTTATACGAACTAATGCAAAACATTTACACTATTTCATCTGACCCGGAAAATATTGTTTCATTCCAGGCTCAACATCGACGGTCTATTGGTTTATTTTCCATATGATTACATATATCCAGAGCAGTACTCTTACATGTTGGAGCTGAAAAGGACGCTAGATGCAAAGGTTAGTGGCGACTTACGTACTAGCCTAGACATTGTTTCACGGGGATGGAGCTATGATGTACTTTAGATGTGCCACTGCAGATCCCGCACGCCCAAACCCTCACCCCAATTATAGCTAAGATGGCATAATAACACAGATATGTCCTAGACTGTTAGCTCACTAATGAAGCATCTTACAGATGAGAAAATTTGCATTATCCAGCTTATGAAACACCCCAAGACACTAGGTAGCTATGCGTTTAGAGTTTCTTATGATACTATCTAAGGTCATGCACTTAATTGAAAATAAAGAATTGGTTGCGTATTGGTTGAGGGGAAGGACTGCTACACTGAAGATGTTGGATGCCTGTGTACTTTGTTGACAACTCTTTTACTGCACAGGGTCATGGTGTCCTGGAGATGCCATCAGGAACGGGAAAAACCATTTCTTTGCTCTCTCTCATTGTTGCCTACCAAAAGGTGAGTTTTGATGTACATATGAATTATTGTTTTTTTTAAAATTCTCCTGAAGTTATATTCCTGTGGTCACATCAACCAATACCTATATGAACACAGATTAGCTTATCATTTCTCTCTCATAGGCCTTTCCTTTGGAAGTGACCAAGCTAATTTACTGTTCCAGAACAGTCCCCGAGATTGAGAAGGTGAGCCAGCCAAAGTCACAGTGGAATACGTATGGTAATAATAGATTGGATCTGTAGGAAAGGTCACAGCTGGTTTTCTATTGTTTCTTTTCAGCCTGGTACAAAAATAATGCAGTTTCAAGAATATACTTATGGAAGATCTTGCATATTTCTTCTGCTTTTTGAAGGTTGTGGAGGAGCTGAGGAAGCTGTTGGAGTATTATACCAAGCAAACTGGAGAAAGCAACAACTTCTTGGCTTTGGCCCTTTCCTCAAGAAAAAACCTCTGTATCCACCCAGAGGTGAAAACAACTGCTATACAACAATTAAATTGGATTAAAATACATTTGCTGTGTAAAATTCATTTTTTTGAACCTTTTTTGGGGACAATTGGGATGAATGTTTTTCACATATGTATGTATGTATGTGTTTTTGTTTTTTTAAAAATATATGATATGCTTGTAAACAGGTGAGTGCTTTGCGCTTTGGCAAGGAGGTAGATGGGAAATGCCACAGTCTGACAGCTTCCTACATTCGCGCACAGCGCCACAGTGACTCCAGTGTGCCTGTATGTCGCTTCTTTGAGGTAAGATGTTTCCTGGTTTCTAAAAATTGATGTGCACTGATGAGACAGATTCTCATGGCCTTTTCTCTTTCAACTGGTTCATGTACTTTGTTAAATGATTCATCATTGTTGTAAATATCCTTGATAATTTATGGCAATTATGGTTTTATATTTGTCACAGTTTAAGAACAAAACAAGAAACCCTGGAAAAATGCAGTCAGACGGCTTAATTCCTGAAATCTCTCCCGTCATTCCGGTTTGTGTTTGCAGGACTTTGATGCAGTTGGACGACAGGTGCCTCTTCCTGCTGGTATCTACAACCTTGATGACCTAAAAGACTTTGGCAGGAGGAAAGGCTGGTGTCCCTATTATCTGGCACGCTACTCGGTACAGTGCACAGTGATGCTCTCTTGGTATTTTGCAAAATGTATTTTTGTTGGAAACTACGGGTGCACAATAATTATCGGGCCAATAACCATCTTTTTTATACTCAAGCGCTCCCGTTCCTACATGACACCTGAACGGACTGTGATGAGTGTTGCGTTCAAGTGGTGTCAGTGTATTTGGAAAACTTTCCGTAGAAAATTTTGCTATAAATATTCCAATCAAGTTCCAGGGGAGGGGGAAAAAGCTTAAATACTTGAAACCTAAAATGTCACCTGAAACATAACCAATGGAGTTTTAAAAGCGTATGAGGACGCCAGCGCCCCTAAAGGCAACATGAAGCTGGCTGAGACTTTCGAAAAGTCAAAGAATCTTGCCAGAGATGACATTGGAGATTTAATCATGAAATGATGGTGCTGGACGACCATCCCTCACACCCTCATTGAAGACCGAGGCTTTTCGCGTCTCATTAATCACTGGGAGTCGTGACAAAACTTTTTTTTAGATTTATATGGTATTTTAGATTTACATGAGCTGTCAGCCCTGTAAGCATGACTGGTCGGACCGCACAGTGGTTGAATACAGACTTAAAACTAGGGTGGTGCTGAAACCGGCTCACGTTTGCTCATTAGTCTTTATTTTTTTTCAGGTATGTTATCTGTCAGTATCGGTTTCAAAAATGATCATTTATTGCTGTTGAAAACCATAAATCTTAAAGCTGGTAAAGTAACTAAACAGTAATGATTTCAGCTTATTTGTATAGGAAAATGCAACATTAACATTGAAAAAACTCGTCAACCAAAATGTGTTGAATAACCTTGACCAGTTAATCTAAAAATTCTGTCCAGACCCCACACTTACTTAGAGTTGCGATTGTTCATGATTTTTCACAATTGTCTCTCCGCTCATCTCATGTCCTCGTTTCTGCAGATCCTGCATGCCAACATTGTAGTTTACAGCTACCATTACCTTCTTGACCCCAAAATAGCTGACCTGGTGTCTAAAGAGCTGGCCAAGAAGTCTGTAGTTGTTTTCGATGAGGCCCATAATATCGGTATGTTTAAAGTTGTGTTTGTGATTATGTCAACATCAGGCATTGATGTGTCCTCTAAGAAGCATTCATATTGTGAATTTGTGTTTTTTTTTCTCTCTTTACTTCTTAGACAATGTTTGTATCGACTCTATGAGTGTGAACATCACCAGGCGGACGCTTGACCGCTGCCAGAGCAACGTGGACACACTTCAGAGAACCATACACAAGTAAGATCCTGGCAGAAGTGACAGTAGAAGCATGTGGTTTGCACTTTACTCTATATTCATTGTGTAAAACCTTTCTCACAAGAGGAACTAATTTGTTAAAGATCAAAATGAACCATTTTTTGCTTCTCTCCTCCCATGTTTGATAGGATAAAGGAAACGGATGCTGCTAAATTGAAGGAGGAGTACAGGCGTTTGGTAGAGGGGCTGAAAGAAGCTAATATTGCCAGAGAAACTGATGTTTACCTTTCAAATCCGGTATTACCAGATGAAATTCTCCAAGGTTTGGCCTCAGCTGTAGTTTGAGTTAAACACCAAACATGTTTGTCCATTTTATATATATATATATTTTTGTCTTTGTCCCCCGTCTGTCAGAGGCAGTGCCCGGTACCATTCGCACAGCAGAGCACTTTGTTGGCTTTCTGAAGCGATTTCTGGAGTATCTGAAATCTCGTTTGAGGGTCCATCATGTGGTCCAGGAGAGCACGCCACAGTTCCTCAAAGACATCTTTGAGAAAGTCTGCATCGACCGGAAGCCTCTCAGGTGAGCGCCGGCCTCTGCAGCACATCAGGCTCATTTTTCATTTTAATGGGCTTGATTAATTCAAATGTGTTCATCTCATTGTTTGTTGATGGTATGTAGTTCGTCTTTTTTTTTGACCTCCTCTGTCTCCACAGGTTCTGTGCGGAGCGGCTGCAGTCGTTACTACGAACTCTGGAGATTGCTGACATTGCAGACTTCTCAGCTGTTACTCTCATTGCTAATTTCGCCACCCTGGTCAGCACGTACAGTCAAGGTATTAAAACAGCCATTAATAATTTACTATAATAATAGTAAATTAATAATAATAATTTATATTAATAATTTAATTTTAATAATTTACTTTGTGAGGCACCATTGCAAGACGTTTTATGTTAAAAGTGACCTATTTTCTTGAAGTGAAATCAAGCATTTTACTCTTTCTGCATGAAGGTTTTACGATCATCATTGAGCCTTTTGAAGACAGAACTCCGACTATTGCCAACCCTGTGCTGCACTTCAGGTGGGCTTTATTTTAATCGTTACCCCTTGTCAAAAAAGCTCACCAAGGTGGAATACTGAATAATCTGTTCCTCTCAGCTGTATGGACCCATCTATTGCCATCAAACCAGTTTTTCAAAGATTTCAGTCGGTTGTCATCACCTCAGGGGTAAGTAGGCTAACATGTAAGTAGCCCACTGATGGCGAGACTGAAGTGAAACTTCTGCAGCTGTATATATGGAAAGTATGCTTTTCTTTGTCTGATTTAGACTCTCTCTCCACTTGACATCTATCCTAAAATCCTTGACTTTCGCCCAGTTACCATGGCATCCTTCACTATGACACTGGCGAGGACGTGTCTCTGTCCTTTGGTAGGTCATTTAAACTAAAACATTCAAAATTATTAATAGGCTGTTTTAATGCACAAGAAAATTATGGAACAATTTTAAACGTATATATTTTTTGCGTAACTGAATTCTTTAACACTGTTTTTTCTATTCGGCAGATTATTGGCAGAGGAAACGATCAGGTGGCTCTGAGCTCAAAGTTTGAAACCAGAGAAGACTTTGGTTTGTACAAATGTTGTTGATTGTTATTTATTCAAGCATTCTAACCAGGTCCATACGTATGGAATCACATGGGCCAAGTGGACGTGTTTCTGTCTTGTTTGTCACATTTAGGCTGCAAAAAAGTAACCAGAAGGAATATTCATTTTGTTCATATAATTGTAAACATACATTTAAAAATTTTATAATGGCTCTTGAAAATCTTAATTTGAAATCTGTGGTATTGTCTTCCAGCTGTGATTCGTAACTATGGCAACCTTCTCCTAGAGATGTCTTCCATCGTTCCTGATGGCATTGTGGCATTTTTCACCAGCTATGTTTACATGGAGAACATAGTGGCCTCTTGGTATGAACAGGTTAGTGTGGAGAGACTAATATTTGTGTGATTCTCAGATTTGATCAATTTTTTTTAACATCTTTAAATTCTATTACAAGCTTCATGGTATCAGGTGTGATGTGTCTGGTGTTTGTTTTGGAGGCAGATATAGTGTTTAACGTAGCCTCCACACTGACTGTGTCTTCGTACACGTGTTTTCAGGGTATCCTGGAGAATATCCAGAAAAACAAGCTGATTTTCATTGAAACTCCAGATGCTGCAGAGACGAGCATGGCTCTGGAAAAATACCAGGAGGTCAGAGACTGTTGTCTTTTACACACGTATTTCAACGTACAGCTGCCACAGTGTTAATCAGTTCAGGGATGATATATTAACTATATTGATGTGTATATATTTCATGTTCCTGGACGGTTGCTTTCTCTCTCTGCTGTGTTCAGGCATGTGAGAATGGCAGAGGAGCGATCCTGCTGTCCGTGGCCAGAGGAAAAGTGTCTGAAGGAATAGATTTTGGTAAATGCTCCTGCCTGTAATTTAAGAGTGATGCAGTGTGCTTGTATACAATAACTCTGCAAACATTTAAAATACATTGAGCAATTTTTTTTCTTTGCCAACATCAAACATAAGACTAGACTGTGTTCTTTGTTCTCCTCAGTGCACCATTTTGGCCGAGCAGTTATCATGTTTGGAGTGCCGTATGTTTACACTCAGAGCCGCATTCTCAAGGTCAGAAACGTCCCTCTTTATTAACGATAGGTCTCCTTTGACCTGTGCTTCTTTAGCAGTCATTCACTGAGCATCTGTCAATGTCATTTCACTAAAACAGGCCCGTCTGGAGTATCTCCGGGATCACTTTCAGATCAGAGAGAATGACTTCCTGACGTTCGACGCCATGCGACACGCTGCCCAATGTGTGGGTCGAGCCATCAGAGGCAAAACGGACTATGGACTCATGATTTTTGCAGACAAGGTGTGTGAGACTATAACTCCAACTCAATTCTTCCTGCACGAATACCTCATTATTTCACATTAAAACCAAATCATGGTGTAACAGCTGTGTTGGTGTTTCACAGCGTTATGCTCGTGTAGACAAACGTGGGAAACTTCCTCGCTGGATCCAGGAGCACATCAGTGACGGCAGTTTGAATCTTACCCTGGATGAGGCCGTCCAGCTCTCCAAGCACTTCCTGCGGCAGATGGCTCAGCCTTTCAGACAGGTAATCACATCTCAATTTTTTTAAATCTGGAAAAACAAATCTCTGTTTGGGGGGCAGGGAAATTTAATCAGCAGAAATGCTGAGCATGGTCCATGCGTTGGTTAGCAAAAAAGACCAAACTAAATTCCTAGATGTAAATGAGCCCCCCCGTCCTTCCCTGCTGCAGGAGGACCAGTTGGGCCTGTCTCTGCTGACTCTTGAGCAGCTGGAATCAGAGGAGATGTTGCAGAAGATCAGTCGGATTGCTCAGCAGACCTGAAGGTGATAAAGGCTTCATGGCACTTGGGTTAAGTTTCTGACTGCAAGTTTAAAGTTCAGTTCATGGAATGTTACCGCTGCAGCTACTGTTTGCATTTTTTCTACCGTCATTGTTTCACTTCTAAAATATACGGCTACTGCTTTGACACTAGCTTCAGACCTGGCAAATGTACTAAACAGGAAAATAACAGTCTACAATTCAAAACGGTCTAAACGACAGTTCCCTTTGCTTTATAATTGTACACAGTCCTTTTAAAGCAAATCTGAATATTTTTGTATGTTTCAGCCACAACCTTGGAATATAAATGTTTGAACAATTTACTTTTCCCTTCTGTCTTGTCAAATTCTAACCCTTTGTTTCATTATAAAGTTAGGTTTAGGATATATTAGTATAGTTTGAAAAAAGTCTTCCCACTGGAAGCACAAAGGCAATTTGTCAGACAACTTAAACCTTTTAACCTTATTGAAATTTAATATATTATTTTATAAATACAGTACCAGTAAAATACAAAACTACATATAATATCCCATTTTGTAACATTAGTACATGATTGATCAACAGACTGTATCTATAATATCTAACAGTGCAAATGTCAACACTTAACAAATATATCCTACCAAGGTAAAGTACAATTGGTTGTCCTAAACTGGAAAAACTATCCCACCGAAACTGAAAAGTCTTGCAGACATTAGCGTAGTTAAACCCATGACTATGGATTAAACTTAAAATGTCCAGTATGTCAACATGTTTTTAGTTTGCAGTTCCTGTAAGCTACAGTCCAGAGGTCGTTACAGGTCAATACAAAATGGTTACTGTTGTATTCTTACAGGCATTTCAGTGAATAAGCAACAATGTAAAATAACCACATGAAATTCTCGTGTAATTCAGCCTGACACTCTGGATGTAGTGGCTGTGTGAATGTTGAAACCCCAAAATCCTGTTTAACTTGAGCTGCTGTGTGTTTTGACCAGTAACAAGTTAACTACTGGATTTGGACGGTTAACTACTGACTGCATCTCTTTGGTTTGTTATTGCTGTACAGATTCCTGTGCAATTCACTTTTCTTGATTAGACTTTCTACATGAGAAAATACACAGACATCTGTAAAAAATGAAGTATTGTGACATGTGTTTTTACAATGGTCTGACCACTGTCATCCAACCAGGGTTCTAGAAAAAGTTGGAATGATGCTTGAAGCAAAACCTGTGAGACTACAACCAGACAGTGACGTCCTTGAGACCAGTAATAATGTGGAGCAAAATATATTTATATACTTATTCCAAAGAAGAAATGGGTCCAGTGAAATGTAGACCCATCTTTAAAAAAAACAGTATCAAACATAAATAAAGGCCAATCTGAAGTCTCTTTCCTTAAAGTGTCCTTAATTGAAGGTCACATTTTTTTATCTTTCAGAGTGAGCAATCTAAACTGAACGTCCCCGATCTGCTCAGATTATTAGGGCGCATATCAAACATATTTGGTATCGAAAACATTAAGGACATCCTAATGCGGCAAACCACAACAGCACAGACAATAGAATGCTACTGTCCATATTAAAATACATATATTAAAACTAAAAACAGTAACATATTTCTTCTGTCTGATTATGAAGGCTGTTCTTCTGTGGTGCAGGAAAGGTGAAGTATGTGTTGTGACATTATCTTCATATTGTGTGCATGTTCAAGGTCCCTGTTCCGGTTCTCTTTGAAGGGTTTGACCAGATTGGAAACGTTTTAAAGCCTTATTAACTCAGCTAAGAACAGAGTTCATTCACCTGTTCAGTTGTTGTTGCTCCTTTGGTCGGGCGTTGAGTGAAGAGCAAAAGCTGGTGTGAAAGCAGCCTTCTGGACATGTGGAGGTGCCGCGCGTTGGTGTGAGCTAGCTGCTCCCGCCCAGCGAGCCTCGTCTGGTCAGGCTCTGTGTGCTGGAGCTCAGGCCTCGACTGTCTGTCAAACGGCTTGGCTGAGGAACCAAAGACAAACACGCAGCCGATTGTAACATTTGTTTTTAATCACTTACGCCGATTCCACCGTTGTAGAGCCAGCAGCTGTTTAACGGATCGGTCTTCTTACCTGGACGCTGTCCTGCTTCTCTCTCCCTCCAACATTCAACACGTTAAGAGAATTTGCCCTCTTCATCCTGAAAATAAGGAAAGATATAACATATTTGAGAGGAGAGGAATGCCTGCCCACACCGGTCTAAGGTCAGCAGGCTTACCCAGCATTCCTGGGAGTCATTTCTTCCATATCAACTCCTCTGAGCTTTCGGACCAGCTTCTCGCTGCTCCGGCGGATCGACTCTCTCAGTTTGGTGAAGGAGCCGCTGCGCTTCAGGTTATGAAGTCCATCCTGTCCCGAGCTGCCGTCCTCAGCACCAGACCAGCTGGGACGTCCATCCCCTGGAGCAGAGACACGCAGCATGGGGACCGTTCTCAGCGGAAACCAGAGGCGAAGACTGGAGAAAACACTAAATCTACTCTTTTATACCTTCTACTGATCCAAACTCCTTCTCGTGTGCTCGGGTAAGAATTTCTTTGTAAAGAGCTTCAGCTTGTCTGTATTTCCCCTGCTTGAGGTAACAGGACGCCTGGGAGAAAGCAGGTCAAAGATGTGTCAGAAAAACACAACAACGTCCTGTTGTGAATGCAGTCTGGTGAGCATTGGTCAGCGTTCTGCACTTCAGGAACATAATAATGACTTCATATCAAAAAGTAGTAAAAAATAACGCAAGGTTTTGTCTGACTAGGTTGTTCTTGGTCTTGGCCACGTTGGCATCATCTGGACCCAGTCTGTCCTGGTAGATATGCAGAGCTCGTTCGTAGTAGCGTTCCACCTCCTGGTACTTGCCCTGGTTCTGACAGAGCAGAGCCAGGTTGTTCAGCTGCTTGGCTACGTCTGGGTGGTCTGCTCCCAGAACCTGGGAGGCGGTGGGACACAAACGTGCATGAAACATCAGCCTCAACACCATCAGCCGTGGAAGATTCACTTCTATTCTCTGTAAAAGCAAATCACCTTTGATGCATGATAAAAAATTTAAACTAAAGATGAATATCAATCAATAACACGTTTACATTGGTTTATGATGTTATCGTCATATATAAGAGGAAACAACAATCCTTAAATTCCAGGACAGAAACATAATCCTCACCTTCTCTCTGATCTCCAGGGCTCTTTTACAAAGTGGCTCTGCTTCCTTGTATTTTCCTCTTTTCCCATAGAGCACTGCCAGGTTGTTCAGCGTTGCTGCCACCTGAGCAAAGACGCAGAGAAGCAGTACTCAAATCTAAGGAGGCCAACAATATGTGCCGCAAGACCACCAATCAACACCTTTCGACTCTTACCTGGAGTTTTAAAACCACACCATCTCATCAAAGCTTTCAATCTACTTTATGTATTAAAAACCTGACTCACAGCTGGATGGTCCATTCCAAGAGTCTTTTCCCTGATCTCCAGGGCGTCATTTAACAGATTAGCTGCTTCTTTGTACTTGTTCTGGTCTCTGCAGGGGAAAAGTATCCCAGGTTATCACAGCATCGTAGCCTGACAAGCTTGAACTAATGTGAAATTGAATTGTCATTCTTCTCTGTGTGCTACGATCCCACTCAGGCCTGATGTAAGAGGGGACAGTGTTGCATTCACAGGCCTCACCTGTAAACCAGAGCTAGTATATTCAGCATGGTGGCCACATCTGGATGGTTGTGGCCTGAGGACTTCTCCAGGTCTTCCAAGGCCTGGTGAGATATTTACTCAATTTTAACTCTTTACATTTAACACTTAATTCTTTTCCATCTTAACGTGTTGATCAGCAGCCTGACTGTGATAATACAGATTCAGGTGGGAGATACCTGGACCTCGTGGAGGTTTTTTTTTGTGGTTTTAGGTCTAGAAGCACAGCAACCAGCCTCTCACCTGTTTGCAGAGCGGAACAGCAACCTCATACCTCCCCTGGGAGGCGTACTGGATGACCAGGTTGTGGAGCGTTCGCAGGCGGGCTGGGATCTCGTAGCCTCCCTGCTGTGCTGCAGCGGCTGCGCTGCTGTGATGCTGCTGCAACACTGAGCAGAAAGAAGTTAAATTTTAAGGACATGGATGTCAGGTTGAATGAGACAGACTAATTTTTCCTCATTTTGGACTCAGGCTCCTTTTTGTGACCTTTCACAGCTTCAAAGACCTGCTACAGATCAGAATGGTGGAATGTTCCCAGCATAAACAATTTTGAATAATTTATTTTGCCCTCCGTTCGGACATGTTCGTGTTTTGCAGTAAATGAGTGGAAATGCACTCTACATTCAAGTCAGTAAAGGGCAGGTTGAGCAGAGTCTTACTCTGAGACTGTTCCTCATCCTCAGTAGGGAAAAGGTCATCCAGAGACTCCTTGGTGGAAGATGCGTTTTTGACATCCTGCAATGACAACATGAATCAGCACGCAACAGAAAATAACGTTAACAGCAGTAAAGATGGAAACAGTGGGATTGTTTTCTCATCATCCTAATAAAGGAGCTTCTGTTTTTCTTAGATTTTGCATGGGCAGAGCTTGTTGTTTGAGCTTGTTTGATCATTTTTATTATTTGGCAACCATCACCATAAAAACTAAATGGGAACATTGTATGCATCAGGCCTGTGTGTAGTTCAGCTCACTGTGACCTTCATTTACCCTCTGGATGTCGTTAGATACAATAACTCTGGCTTAAGGAACCAGTTAGGTTGTTATTTCAGTCAGGCCTGTGTTTCATGTGTTATCAAGCTTTTTTTTTCTCAATAAATGTGACCCGTTGCTACTCTAACCCCTGGCTGGAGAGTGAAGTACTGACACCACTGTTGTGATTGTTAATCAACTACTCACCGTTTGTGGCTCCTCCACATCATATTTTCTTATGGAGGACATAAACTGCAGGTGTTTGTTCTGCTCCTCGAGGGTGACCACCTCCTGCTCCTTGTCTTGGAGGCGCTGCTGTGCACCGGCCAGCTCGTCTCTCAACCACTGGTTCTCCTGACACAGGCGGCGCACCTGTCAAGGAAATGAAAAAGAGTCCGGCCAAGAGATGAGAGGGCAGAAGATGCAGCAAGACAAATGCAGTTTGTATCTGGCTCTGGGAGGTCTTCACCTGAGCACGCAGCTTCTGTTTCTCTGCCTCTAGTGAGCCCAGATGTGCTGACAGTGCCAACATCACCTGGAGGAACGACAGACAAAAACAGAAGAACTTAATAATACATTGAGGACAGATCTGGAGACGCAAAGACTCAGATACTTAAACATTTCGCATAAACAAGCATGGAATTGGACTTGTCTTGATTATACACATTATAGCAGTGGGTACCTGTGCCTCACTCAGCCCCAGCTCTATCCTCTCCAGGGACTGTCGGAGGATGCTGCATTTTTCCTGTCTCACACTGCCGTGCTCCAGTGTCTGCAGGCTCTCCTCGGGCTCCTGCAGGTCCTTCAGCAGACTGCAGTTTTCTCCTCTCAGCGCCTCCAGCCCTGCAATCACCTGTTGCGTACTGCACAGAATTTCCTCTGCTGAAAACATCGTGTCCATCTGATACCGGCCTTCAGAATAATCTGACCTGGGAACACAAGAGGTCATTAAAGTAGGACTCAAAGAAGTAGATTTAAAATGATCACGAATGGGAGCAGCAGTATGAAATACAGTATGAAGGTATCTATGAAGTTGTAATTTCTTGTTCGTGTGTAACTTTTCAAAATACAGAAGAAAAACACAAAATAAAATGATATAATCAAGCTCATCAGCACGAGGGTTGGAGTTAGGCCAGGTCAAGCAGGGGTTAGGCTAGGCTAACCCTAACCCACAGGTAGAGAATAAATTATTCTAAAATAAACCATTCAATAGAAATACCAAACAGTTGGGAAAGATGACATGTTTTGGGACAGCAGAACACAATGTTGTATAATAGTTTGGGACTGCTGGCTGTGGACGGCGCATCAGGCCTGGCGTCAGTTTAATGTCTTCCAAAGCTAAATTAATGATCACGCGTTTGCTCAATTAAGCCAACGTGATATGTTACTCTTTGGACTGTTTGGTAAAACCACCAGTGAACAAAGTGCTTCTCCGTGGCCAATGTTTACGCAGACAGCCCATCGAAACCAAAAACAGAAAACAAGGACGGCTTCAAGTCGGAGACACAACAAAGTTATTTATAGCTTACCTGCTAAGTCTCCGGGCGGCGTGGTTCCGTGTTTTTGTCCGATCTGATTTAATATTTTTTCATTTTCTCAGTAATACATGACTTTTCATAGAAAACCAGACATTTGCGCTCAGTGTTTTTGTTTTCCACGGAGAACAGGTGTGACGATGAAAATGAGAAGCTTTAAATGGTTCACCTGCTACCTCCTCAGCCCTTAGCTCCTCCTGCCATCACACTCAGTTACACTAAAGACACCAGTAGTGGTAAATTCCAGTTCCGTTTGAGACCTCCAAAATAAAAACCATAAAACGTACAATAATTCAGGCTAATATTGATGATTTTCTTTGGTTTTGATAATTCACTTTTTATGATACTTTCATCAGTTTGCTCACAGTTTATATAATCGCTTGGTGATTATTACACCGTTTAGTGAATTTGATTGTTAAAAGATACTGTTATAAACGTTATATTAAAATATCGGTTTTAAATTCTGAAGGAAGAGTTGCTTATTTCCTACACATCTATCTAAATGCGACTTGACGCAGCAGAGGAGCTTACCTGATGCCATATTTCCCATCATACCTTGCGGCACGGGGACCGGCCCTGCCTCGTTGTGGGTCTGTGCTGACGTCACTGGCGTTGACGCTCGGTCCAAACCCAGTGAGGACGTCCATCTGTCGGAAAGATGAACTGGCTGATCCAAAATTCTCATAGAATTTAGCACACTCCTGCGCGAACCCGCCATCAGAAAGTATTGTGTGTGTCTGTTTTAGTCATTTATAAAGACGCTCTTGTTTCACAGATGGTAGATTATTTCAGACAGATCCGGGCCGCCCATGTTATTAATATGAGTTAATCCGGTGGAGGAACAAAGCAAAGAAATAATCAACTTGCGTTGCATTAAGATTTAAGCAGCAGTTGAGCGGCTTAACATAAAATCGGTCAAATTAAATATCAACTCTCATACGCTTTTAACCTAACAATAACAATAAATCCTATTTAAATACGGTTCCAAAAAAAGCACAAAACACAGGCAATTTAGAAAACCAAAAAAATGTAAACATAGAACAGCAATCATTTGACTTTACTTTGTGCAGTCACGTTTTCAAAGACTTCTGTTCATCAGAGATCCAGTAGGCGGCGCTATTGCAACTCAGACTGGGGGAACAAATTGTTCCCCAAACTCTTTTAAGCATTATTTTGCAACTCTACAATGATTTGAATAAATTAGAAAAAAAAAGACTTGACTTCTTCCCTTTAATTTTGTCGAGAAATATATGTCACACTCGCACGCACGCGTGTGCGTGCGTGCGAGTGTGCTTGCGTGAGGGAGAAGATTGAGCAGGCTGATGGATGTGTCAGCTGTCAGGTAGCAACTGACGGTGGAGGGTGTGCCAGCAGGCAGGGCTTCCACATTTACCCATTTAAGGGTTTATGGTCACATATCACATATTCCCCCCACAACACACACACACACACACACACACACACACACACACACACACACACACACACACACACACACACACACACACACACAGAGTAGAACAATATGGAAAAACATAAATAAATATACTTGCCAGATATCAAAGGCCATCCATCAAGCAGAATTCATGGATTTTTCTCTTAACAATTTGCTCCACAATTTTAAAGACATTTCTCTGGGTTGGCTTCTAAACATATAATTAATCATCTGAATGCAAGTATTAAAAAAAACCCAAAAACAAACAACAACCTACCCCACCCAATAAAATATGAAAACATGAAGGTATGATGACAAGACATCACCTACATAACTATACGTACCACTACAATGGTGCTACTGTACATGTACCACGACTGATACATAATTCAAACTGCAGACAGTCGTTTAAAGGTCAAAGGAAATTGCTAATTGCTACATTGCTAAAGTTAATAATATAAAACATGGCCGAGACTTAAGATGTAGTGGCAGAAGGGAGTCAGAACAAAAGCAGCAGCAGCGCTGATTTGGACGTCATTGACAGAGGAGGTGAAGAAGAGGGACAGTGATGGACAGTGATGTTAGTGAACAGATGGCCCAGTGGGGTTGTGCTGTCCCACTGAGTTGTGTTTTCTTTTAACAGTAGGAGATTAATCCTCAATAGTGTCGCTGAAACTCTTCCACAGTCATAGTGAATTACTTTTACTTGTGAGTTCAGTTCAGAGTGTCGCTGAGCTGCACAGCATATCTTCCCCATAAAGCTTTGCAGGTCATAGGTCATTCTATCCTCAACCTTTAACCTTGCTGCAAAAATAGAACATACTTCATTCATCTGCTGCAGTTAAAAAAAAGGAATATCTGGGTGACACAGTTGCATTGTTTAATTAAACCTGACTGACACATCATCTCAAAAGTCTTGTAATTTGCCTGTTTTAGTGGACTTTAATAAACATGGGCTCAGACGAGGACAGAAGTGAGTCGAGTTTTCTCGTGTTAAGGCTGCAGACTGGAAGGCTAAGCTTTGTTAAATCAACGCAGCCCTCCAAATCCCCTCATGGTTCCTGCTGACCTTCTTAAGCTGCCAGGTCCTTGCATTATTTACTCATTAGCAAGTGATCCAAATTAATATAATACATATTTTTTTGATCACTTTCCTTTTTTCCCTCTCCATCTTATTATGTCATTGGGCGGCGTTGTGAGACACTGACGCTACTGTGCCAGTCTGCAGCTGTGTGTGATTAGACTTTAGAAATATTGCTTAAATGTGGGCCTTTAATTTTCTGCTGTGGTTACATTAAAGGATCAGCGTGTTTGCTATTTAACATTCTATTGTCAGAAGTCAAATCTAGCAAACACAGACATTCTTTGAATAAATGAATTTAGCAGATGAATGGATGCACGGGGCAGACAGTATGACAGCTGAGTCAATGCAATTCAATCGTCAGAACTGGTACCAGAGAGTTGAGGAGCCTCTTGGTGAGGCACCACTAAAGATAGACCTCCACAGTTCACCCCTCACTTAACCCTTCCCTCTTGCAAATGTAACAGACCACATTTAGGTGTAAGAAGACCACCTTCATCCTGACAAAATACACACAGGACTCGTAGACTTGGATAAACTGTAAAAAAAAAAAAAACAAAGCAAAAAAAAAAAAAAAGAAAAACCACAACATACACGGCAACTTCTCTGCGGGGGCTCCTCTCCACCCCCCAGCACAGACTGCTCACACCCCTGCTCTCTGCAGGAGCTGCAGAAGTGTGAAATGTAAGCTGTACAGGCAAAGAAACCCTTTTATTCAACAGCCATTCGGCTGTTAAATGGGTCATCATCATGACTCCACCCTTGATGGACTCCTCTACCTCCCCAGCCCATGCAGAGAAAGGGGTTTCTCTGGATTGTAATAATAAATTTTGAAGACAAATTTGTGTCATACCTGAGAAACACATCCAAGCACGGCTACATCCACACACCAGTAATCATTTCTGTTTTTTCCTCACCAAAATATTTGACCTCTAAAAAAGGCAGCACAATGATGCAGCGGGGGGGCGCGTTTGTCTCACAGCAAGAAGGACGAGTCTGATGGCAGTCAAGGCCTCTCTGGCCGCTCTGATGAGTTCAGGTGTCTCTCTGTGTCTGTGTGGGTTTTCTCTGGGGACTCAAATTTCCTCCCACAGTTAGAATCAAGCACATTAAGTTAATAGGAGACTCTTTATTGCCCCTAAAGGTGCCATTGTGTGCGTGAATAGTGTGTGTGTGTGTGTGTGTGTGTGTGTGTGTGTGTGTGTGTGTGTGTGTGTGTGTGTGTGTGTGTGCGCGCCCTGTGATGGGCTGGCATGCATCTCATCTGTGTATACATTTCTGTATATACAAAATAAAATGTACAGCAGCTGTCCCTTTTAAATGTGTAATGGTGGTTCCACTTGGTTTGGATTAGGACTTGCAAACCCTACATTGAATATTCAGGATCTCTTCTAATTGAAAACATGAATAAAAGAACTACGCCTGCTTTGAGTTAACCTCAAACTAGTTTTCGATCTCACCATTTCTTCCCAGGTCAGCAGAAGCTGCAGTGCTCGAGTGCCAGTTGCTCTTTGGCAACACCCACAGTAGTGACAGTAGTCCACAAATGATCTCTAGCTGTCCAAAAATAAATAAATAAATGAAATAAAAACCACCATTAACGTGCACTCCAGTTCAAACAAGGAAGTCAAAAAAGGTTAAAAAGCATGTTTTATCATGATCTATAGGTAAAATATGACAAAACAAAGAAATAACATGAAAAATATGCTGTGAAAAACAGCAGCTCATAGTGTCATTCACATAAATGTTACATTTATGTTTTTCTTTAGCAAATAACAGTTATTTAAGGTGAAGCATAAAAGGAAAAAAAACACTGTTAATTAAATACTGACTTAATGCAGTGGCTTTGAGCAGTTTCCTTCACCTATACATGTCTGTGTGTGTGTGTGTGTGTGTGTGTGTGTGTGTGTGTGTGTGTGTGTACATGCATGCACACTGAAGTTGCACCAGCAATCTTTTGACAGCGTTAGTAGTTACATAACTGCCCTTGATGCCTGTTTCCCTGGGGCAGCTGAAGGGTTTGGGGGCTGAGTGGGGGTGGTGGTATGGGTGTGTGTGTGTGTGTGTGTGTGCGCGCGTGTGTGTGCGTGTGAGGTTAGTGCTCGCAGATAGAATGACAGTCTAAACTAAGAAACTGGATGTGTGCCATTCCGGCATACGATCAACAGAACTCACTGGTCTGAATGTGCAGCACATCACAGATGAAGCCAGGCTGACCCTGGAGCTGTGACGTGATGAGGAATGTGCAGGGAAACGCTTTTACACTGTCTATTAGAATTTAAATGTCTCCACAAGTGAACGGCAGTTCACTCCGACTGATAACGCTGACGTGATCTGGCAGCATGTTAGCAGTCACCAGGCCGTGTGTTCTCATACACGAGCGTGCTCACGGCAGTGAGAAACATGCCGCAACAGGATCTAATTTGGAAACCATGTCTGGATGGTCAGGCCACTGCTGTGAAACTGGAGATGCGGTGTAGATTTAGAGCAAAGGAGCAGAGACTCAAAGGGAGAGTCTAAGCGCTTGCAGTCGTGGGCTCCACAGGCACCTGCAGACTTCAGGAGCAAAGTGAAGCTTGTGATCTCCATTACATACAAATCTCTCATATAATTTAGGATAAACATGCAGAGTTGAGATCTAGGAGACTCTGTGAGCTAAAAGTAACAATAAATAATAAAGAGTCCCATTTGCCACATTAACATCTTGGCGCCGCGTCCAGTTCAAGAGACAATGTCCATCAGCTGATTCAGCAGCAGCGTTAAGGGCTGCAGCACCTGCCTACTGCAGCTTCACACACACACGATGCCTTTGTTGTCACGTCAGGGATCTTTAGGACCAGTGAATGCATCATCTGTGCCGAGTCTTCCACAACACCTGCACAGAAGTGACACATGGACATTCCTGATGCAGGAAGGCCCATGAGAGGCTCAATGTTTCTGCATATCCTGAACCTTAAACTTTGAGGTTCTTTATATCTGCAAAACATCGCTGCAACTATTATCAGGGTGTTTTTGTTTTACTATTAAATATTGATCATTTGGATGTGTTGATATGTAGTTGTTGGGGTTTTTGTCATATGAGTTGTTTTTTGCGTCACACTTTCCCTGTAATTCCACCTGACAAATTCTACTCTGTCACATGATGTGTGTGGGCTTCAGAATGTGTCCGTGGGCACGTTACAAGGTCTATCACATTACAGATGAAGAGTAATGAAGCTTGCTCTTACACAGGGAGGAGCTCTGATTGTATTGGTTTTAAGCCTTTGAAATAAAACTCTTTGGGGAGTATACAAAATAGGACGAAGTCTGAGAACAGCACAGCACTTGATGGAACTATATTTTTAAATATGAGACCTTTTAAACAGATGACCAGTGGCCAGACCTCAGACTAGCAAAGCTCACCCCAGAGCAGCCATGACAAACGCATTAAACAAATGTATAAAAGCACATATGGGCTCCGGTAAACCAGAGGGCAACTGTTCTGTGGGCTCATTCCACTGCTAGGTGGAGGATGGAAGGTCCACACGGCCGCAGCTGTCGCCTTGTCTGTCAAGCCAAGTGTTGTGTGACGTTCATTCTTGCCTTTTACAAACACGCAGGCAGAGACGACCTCCCGCGACCAATGAAATGAAGGGACCCGGGTTCCAGCCTGCCAATGGGGTCAGATGTCAGAGTATAAATGCTTAAGTCCAGCACCTGACTGAGTTGGGCAACCCCTACATTTGGAGGACAGGATCTGATCCCGGGCTCTGTTACTTCTTTCTTTTCTCCCAATCAGGTAAAAGTTAGTCTGCTCGGCATCTGTTGCAACTATGTTGGACCTTTTCCTGCCTAAAAGATTTTTAACTAAATATGTGAGAGACACATCTGCTGGAGACCAATGGAGGATGTTTGGCTATTTGTATCAAGGCTTTGGGCATATTATTAAAATACAGATGGTACTAATATGACATTGGTCAAAGCACGCTGTACTCAAAATTTGACTACTTCTACTATTATTCTGGTGATGTAAAATAAACGGATTATATGGTGTTGTTCGGACACTTACCCAGTTGTGATCATCAGCTCTTGCTGATATGAGCAGAGAATGTTTTATATGTAAATTGAAATACTTTAAAATGCAGTCTCTGGTGCAGAGAGACTGTTTTTCATAAGATAACTTCAACAGCAGTGAAACAACAGCCAAGTCTGAAAGCTCTGCAGAATTAAAGCTCACACTGTTCCAAACCATTACAGAAGGAGGTTTGTCAGAAAAAGATGGCAGCTGTAGGTTTTTCCACTGCTGCCCACACATAGAAATACAGTTCTACAATCTGAGGCAGAAAAAGAAACCCATTTAATTTCATATACTGGGGATCCTGTGGATCTGTGCAGAGATGCGAGGAGTTGACGCACAAGGCAACTATTAATAATCTGTACTGTACTGAGCAAGACAGGTGGTGAGACAGATGGACAGGCAGGAAAACTGAGAGACAAGTGTGTTGACAGCACAGCTGGCAGAGAGATTGCGAAAAGACGGAAAAAGTAAAGGGAGCCAGAAATGATGAGAAGGTTTCTCCTGCTCACCAGAAGATTTGTAGACAAGATGCTGGAAAAAATGCCTGAAAAGACAAATGGTACACACTCCATCTCTGCACTTGGTTTCAGTTTTTAGATTGAAGATCTCAACTGCTCGCTTAGAGGTCCGTCTTGTCAGATAGATCTGGGATGGAAGTGTAAAATAATAACACTTCTTCTCTTTTGTTTTCTCATTTCAGGTAGGATAACAACTGCAGCCATGGCAAAGAACTGCCACAACGACTACAAGATGAAGTTCGCTGCAGATGAGGAGTACCCCGACCTCTCCCAGCACAACAACCACATGGCCAAGGTCTAAAACATCCCATAGCTCTGAGAAGAAAAATACTCTGGAAATGACAATTCACTGTCACACGTGAAAAAAAAAAAAGAGTGTCATGCGTTTGTGTATTTACCAAGCTTCACCGCCTCTCATCCGCTGCAGGTGTTGACCAAGGAGATCTACGCCAAGCTGAGGAGCAAGTCTACCCCCAGCGGCTTCACCCTGGACGACGTCATCCAGACTGGCGTTGACAACCCTGGTTAGTACACAGACGGAGTTCCAGGAATGTTTGAAACTAGCAAATACATTCTCACTTTATCGCAGCAATGTGTCAGATGTAAAAACACCATTATCAACACCATCAGCTATGCCACATATACAGCGGCTCTTAACTGCGAGAAAGCACGTCCACAATTCTCACCCTCTCACTCAAGGTCACCCCTTCATTATGACCGTGGGCTGTGTCGCTGGTGACGAGGAGTCATATGAGGTTTTCAAGGATCTGCTGGACCCCGTCATCTCTGACCGTCACGGTGGATACAAGCCTACTGACAAGCACAAGACCGACCTGAACTTCGAGAACCTGAAGGTGAGGTGTTCAGACAAATGAAAGGTGCAGTAAACTCTTCTCCTGGTGGGCTCCGCGCCAGCTGTACGGCCTGAAAATCCAGGTCTAGATGGCAAAAATATAGACACAGTACATTTAAAATTTAAGAAACTATAAAACAAAAAGCTTCTTCTGTCTTAGGGTGGTGATGACCTTGACCCAAACTACGTGCTGTCCAGCCGCGTTCGCACTGGCCGCAGCATCAAGGGATTCACCCTGCCCCCCCACAACAGCCGTGGAGAGCGCAGAACCATTGAGAAGCTGTCCATTGAGGGTGAATTTCTACAAATGAATAGCCCCATCTGGTTAATGTGATCCATGTGGGGTTTTTTTTTTGTTTTTTTTTACAGTTTTGAGAGACACATCCCTCTTCCTTCTTTTCAGCTCTGTCCAGCCTGGAGGGTGAGTTCAAGGGAAAGTACTACCCTCTGACAGGCATGAGCGACGCAGAGCAGGAGCAGCTGATCGCTGACCACTTCCTGTTTGACAAGCCTGTATCCCCCCTGCTGACCTGCGCTGGCATGGCCCGCGACTGGCCCGATGGCAGAGGCATCTGGTGAGAGACACACACAGGAAAATGGAGAAAAAAAAATCACTGTCATTACATTTTTACTGGGATTCTCGACCAGAAAAGCTTGTTGTGCATTAGAGGAATGTTCTCTTTTTTTGCAAATCTTTTTTTTTTCCTACTATGAAAGAAAAAAGACATGAAGGAAGATCTCTGTAAAACATTTTCCCCAGATTTAAAACACCAACTGGCTTGTAAATATTCTGCCTCTACAGTTAATTGGCTGAACATGTGTTTCTTTGTATTCCTCCAGGCACAACGACAACAAGTCTTTCCTGGTCTGGGTGAACGAGGAGGATCACCTGCGTGTCATCTCCATGCAGAAGGGCGGCAACATGAAGGAGGTCTTCAGGCGCTTCTGCGTTGGCCTGCAGAAGGTTGGCACGTTGATACAGTAGCTGAATATTTATATGACAACATTTCAGTTCTAATAAAGTGATCTGCATATCTGTGCGTTTCAAAACTTGAATTGAAAATTTCCTCCTCATCAGATCGAGGTGATCTTTAAGAAGCACAACCATGGCTTCATGTGGAACGAGCATCTGGGATACATCCTGACTTGCCCTTCCAACCTCGGAACAGGCCTGCGTGGCGGTGTGCACGTCAAGCTGCCGAAGCTGAGCACTCACGCCAAGTTCGAGGAAATCCTGACCAGACTGCGTCTGCAGAAACGTGGCACAGGTACCACAACTGGTGTTACTGTTGCTACAGAGCAATGCTCCACCTCTTCATTCTGTGACCATCAGAAATCCCCCAACAGTCGGTCTCAGTAGTGGACTGTGTGTGTGTGTTTGTACCCAGGTGGCGTGGACACAGCCTCTGTCGGTGGCGTGTTTGACATCTCCAACGCCGACCGTCTCGGCTCCTCCGAGGTTGAGCAGGTCCAGCTGGTGGTTGATGGTGTCAAGCTGATGGTTGAAATGGAGAAGAAGCTTGAGAAGGGAGAATCCATCGATGGCATGATCCCAGCCCAGAAGTAAAGCAGACAGGCCCGGAAAATGTTTTTTATATGAAAACTTCCACACTTCTGGCTTCTTTCTATCAAGAAGACACTCCACTTCTCTCACCCCCCTCAAAGATTTCAAATCCTCTCTGCTTTGTTTTGGTTCTTTTAATTCTCCGTCACTTTAACCCCTCTTTAATCCCTCTCCACCATTTCTATGTAACATCCTGGGATCAATCCAAGCATTGCCTGGTCACTGTTGTACACAATTCAAAATGCTTCTTTTTTGATTGTAAAATATAACCAGACAATTAAATTATTATACACGTGACCCTCAAACTGTCTTTCTCTCATTGTTGAGTGAAAATATTTTTTTTCTGCAAATTACAAGACTTTTAAGATCCATTCTTTTAAAGCCTCAAAGGGAGATGACACAACACACACACACACATACAGCCCAGAGGCACATTTCACATAAAAAAATAGATCTGAAACTTGACATGATTTTCATATCATAGAAAAACAACAGGACAGAGTTTGAAAGTCTTTATTTTTGTGTCACACATTAATTCTCAGGAGACATGCAGGATTGCAGGTCACACAATTCTGTAATTTCAGCCCGTAATTTGTTTGTTACAGCAATGGCTTCAAAAACACAAAACTGTAACCGTAGCATGGCACTAGCTGTATCTACAGAAGAGGTTCAGACAGTAAGACCCAGTTGTGTACACACACATCCAAACTTAGAGCTTCAGCTTCTGACAAAGGTGGATAAAACCAGTGAAAATATTTCCGCAAACTCGATATCTAATAAGGATCGCACATCTGCTTGGGTGACTTTTCTTTGAGTTCAGGGTTCAGTTTGATGTCAGTGATTACATCATTTTGATGCTTTAGAATCTTAATCATTTCAAGCAAAGCAACTTTTTAATTCTGCAGCTGTCACAGTCAATACGTGTTAATATGTTGACTAACTGAGGAGAATTCAAGAATCTATTCACTTCATCCAAAGATCATTCAAGGTCACAGTGTCATTTCCAAGTACTGCCTCATCACTGCAGTGATTGCATGCTTAAATTATACAATGGCTTGATGAGACAGGTCCAATTAACAGTCAAACATCCCTTCCTGCAACGGTGAGAGAAAAGTCTACAGTTTCTATCAAAAAGGATAAGAAAGTAAACACCGCTGAACAAAAACAAAGAAGCTAGATCAGACAAAGTTTTGTGAAGATAGACTATAAAAATGTGACACTTCCTGATGGAAGCAGCGTTTTAGAAAATAAAAGCTGTTTTATTGTTGAAACCTGAAGAACCTTCTGCAACTGGTTTCACAGTAACAAGATAATTAAAGGACAAAAGCTCTAAACGTGCGAGACAATGCGTTTCAAAAATTTACAAAAGAAAATTACAAATTAATTAAAAAACTCTGCCAGTACAGTACAGTACAAAGCAGTCCTGGCTAAAAAAAAAAAAAAAAAAAAAAAGCAAAAAAGTGCTCCATGAATCTGCAATGCATCATCAATGCATCGACAATATCAAAAATTAAAAAAATAAAGAGCCCTATTAGATTTTACTCGCCGCTTTTTCAAGTCTTGATTCTTGGCTTTGTGGCTGTATTGCACTAGAACAGCTGAGGAAAGTGATGGCATTCTGAGAGACTGTGATGCTGTTATGTCAAAATGCTACCAAGCTACTATAGACCTACTCCTACATTTACACCAGCATGACCTATGCTTGGAAGTCATTACCATGAAAGAATGAAGGACATCTTTAAAAAATATACTAAGTTTAGTAGGAGTGAAAATTTAAGTGTGTGGCTGCCCTTTTTGTATTTTTATAGATCATGTTTTTAAAACTTGATGGATTTAAGGAAAAGATTTTGTGCAAAAAGTCAATTTTGCATTGTGCAGTTAAGTTTTTTTTGTGAGCTGGGTGACCAATCTGTTTAAAATCAACTAACGATGTTAGAATTCTGGGCATTTAGCAAGGCAAATGATATGTGAAGGAAAAAAAAAAAAAGTCGAATAAAAAAACTAAATGTGCTGAGGCAGTTAAGTAAAACATCAGAGCAAACATCAAATCCCAGATTAGAACCTCCTGTCAAGTACATACAGTAAGAAAAATCCAATCTTTTATTCCCAGTTGGTGATACAAATTAACATTTTTAAGAATAAATACTACTTTGCATTTCATTAACATTTAGTTTTAAATTGTTTCATATATTCTATATATTGAATGGTTATAAATGCTAAGGTTATCAGAGTTATACTAGGCAGCTGTGGTCAGCTCACCTAAGGAAATAAGGAATGATAGCAGTCAAAGAGGCAAAACTGGGATACTTCATTCAGTTTGTCACAAGTATCTGCATTTCTGCATGTCTCCCTCTAGAAGCCAGAGGTCAGGCTGGGTCCTCACTTCTTATATGTTATGTCTGCTTCTGAGAATGACATCAGATGTCAAACTGCCTATTTTAAAAGTGGAGAAAATAAACTTACTACACAAAAATTAAAACATTTCTTTAAATAGCAGCTCTTTAAAAGGAATGATGACAAATATGTTACAATAGGAACAATTTCAACAACAACAACTTATTACTCTCCATTATTCGCAACACCATCCTTATCACATTACATGTTAAGAAAAAAATAATTGACTCCAAGGGCTCACGTAATATAGAGGTTGAGCATTGTTTTAAGCAGGGGTGGTAGGTCACTGGTGGCTCCAAGCTCGTTTGTCTGTTGATGGTCGATCTGCTATCTGTGGAACGTTTGTGTCCATCAAGGATTGGTGGCATCAGAACAAGAGCATCTCTGATGGAGGTGAGGCATGGCTGACTGCATCAGATGAGTTCAAATCCCAGGAAGAAGAGGAGGTAATAGTTTGGGGGCTGCTCCTCGTCTTCCTTTCTGAGTCATCGTTGTCCTGCCCGTCATCGACCTGCCTCACCTCCTCTCACCCTCAGAGTTCCAGCTCCTTTGACACTTTGGTGGCAATGTCTCTAAAGGCTAAAGGTGCCCCCCACAGACGCTTGAACCTCACACCGCTGCTCTGGCCCAGCCCGCTGGGCAGCTGGCAGACCTCTGCCTCAAATGCCACACGGGCCCCGGCAACTCCGTGGGTGCAGGACAAGAGAAAGGGCCCAGCCAGGTGGACCTGGCAGCCGCAACCCTGAGCCGCCTCGCGGAGCGCTAGTACCACCTCGGCTGGGTCACGCGGACTCCGCACCCTCACATCCCAGCCGCATCGGGGGGTCCGGGGCTCGGACGCTTTCTGATGCCCAGATAGATGGCGACTGAAAGGAGAGGGGTGATTTACACACCAGACGTAGGTGAAAATAGAAGGCAGGCAGGATTTAAAAAAAGAAAAAAGAAAAAAAGAGGAGGAATAGAGGAGATAATAAGCACAGGTTATAAAGGTAGGTTTAAAAAAAGTGAATATACAGTATAGATCAAATAAATATGAATATATTTGGAGTAAGATAATATGGGGATAACAAACAAACATTTTAACATGATATTAAAATTCCAGCAGTGAAACATCATGAAGTAGCCGCTGGTGTGGGGAGGGTGGAGATTTAAGTTTTTATTACTGACAATCATTGAAATGTTCTCAAAATTCTCTGTAAAAACCCTCCTTCTTTCCCCTGCAGGTATCTAACACGAGTCAACTCACATCACAGTCTGTCAGCTAGTGTCAGCCTACTGCTGCAGGTTTACCTGCTGCTTTTAACCTGAGACTGAGAATGTGTTGAGGAAGCTGAGGCTGAAAGGAAGTAAGCAAGAACTTTAGAAACATGCTGACAAGAGTACAGAAATAGGCTCCTAACTGTTGACTTCTGTTGTAATATTTTATGATCGGGCCAAGACTGCTGACTGCCTAAGTCACTCTACTTAATCCACACAAAATCGGTTAGAAAAGTGACGATACACTGCTCCATTAAATCCAAACAGAACATAACCGGCAGCTTATTATCTACAGAACATTAACTAATTCATACATGCGGTAAATTATATGGACAAATAAGGGAAATGGTAGTTGCCCTTGCATTTCAATATACTGATCTGTACTCACCTTGGGACCGGAGATCTGCTGATTCTCTCAGGTTCGTCTGTGACCCTCAAGAAGGAGACAAACATACATGTTAGGAATCAACTGCACAATTAAAATCCTAGAGACAGTCCTTCCCTGACTCCCTATTTCGCGGTGCCAATGTCGGGATAATTACACCAGTCAATCCACAACACCCAATCACAACAAAGAACACAAAAATTGGTCTTCCGATCACAGGGATACATTTACTGGATGGATATGAAACATCAAAATGTCAGCATCACCCACACAACATAATGAGAAAAGTCAATAAATGTAGAAGTGATTAAATAGTAAAGAACCAGATCTGGACAGACAGAGGAGATGGTGAGTGTTGCATTGAGAACCAGACTGAACCTTTTTAATGCAACGTATGAATCAAAGAAAAACAAGACTTCAGTGCCTCAAATGGAAAGTAATAAATTACAGAAACTGAAAATAGTTGGCTCTTTTTATTGTATTGTGGATTTATTTTGTTCTCACTGCTCTCCTTGAGATTGTTTCCAGTCGCAGGCGGTTACAGAGGAGATTCACACGCGTTATTCCCTGGGAGCATATTTTATGCTGATATGCGATTTCGGTGTTTTCTACATTAGTATTTTGCTTGCCATGATTCATCAGAGTGTCACCGAATAGAGACTGCAGCTGATGATTCAAGGAAGGCTTCTGTCTGCACTTCCAGGCCACATCCACCAGGGACTACTGTTTCCATTTCCTCCATGCAAATCGGTTTACATGCAGGAAATAGACAGGCTCTGTCTGTGACAAAATAATATTAACTGATAAGAATTAAGACTCTTGAAAACCTCACACCAACAAATGTAAATATTTGCTACACAAAAAAGGTGTGTGCATGTGTGAGTGTGTGTGCAAGAAAGAGAAGTAGAAGCTGAAAATGACACTGTCTATGTGGCAAGAAGAAGCCAGCAGTAGTATAACAGAGCAGTCAGCCTATTCCTTAAAGCAGGCCTGTGCAAGATCCCTGTTTAAGAGAGGGATAAATCCTGGTTACATAACTAATCCTGAATTAAACCAGCAGTGGTCAATCATTGAGAACGACCGGTACAAACTGGGATGCTTCATACAAGCATCTGCTCCTGAAGAAGACGACCGAGTGCCTACAATTTCACTGCTTCAAAGTCACATCGGTGCAAAATTATTTACATTTACCCGTTTTTTTTAGTTAGCCGATACTTGTGCTTTCAACCACTGACTCAATCCCTTTCATTTCCACATGATCTGTATGACTAAATTCTGAAGTGCAACAGACGGTGAATGAGTGACAAGAGGAGGGGAAGACAGGCTGGAAGCAGGCAGACAGTCAGGCAGACAGAAGCAGCCAGAAAACATGGGAAAGGAAGACTTACTAACTGTTTTTGTCCCTTGTGGGAGGGTGCAGCCCGACATGGACTTGTTTGAGCTCTGACGTTTAGTAGGGTCAAGAGTGACCCTAGGAGAAGAAGAGGAAGAAGAAAAGGAGATGAAGAGAGGGTGAGAGGAATGGAAAACGGAAAAATTAACAGCAAAGAGTCATAGAGACATTGTGTGAAATAGAGAGCAAGTAATGGGAAAGACAACAGGAAACAAGAAGAAGCACGGGTGGAGGAAGCAAAAAAGAAAAAGTAAACCATATGAACTGAACTATAAAAATGAAGGTAAAAGTTTGGCAGGTGACTGTCTTGAAAAAGAAGAAGTTGTTAGAAAACAAACCAACAAATAAAGCAACAATCAGCAGCTGAAAAACACACCAGTGTGAAAGAAAAACAATATGTCCACCTGAGCATCAGACCTGGGTCCCAAGATAGATTTTAGCAGCACTTACGGTCTTAACATTTGATTAAAGCTGTTAAAATCATGCATTTGTGATTTCCTTGATTGGCATGTGGTGCAACTCCACAAGTGTGACAGATTTACAGAGCATGGGAGCACCCTCTACCCAACCTCCATCATCCTCATACACAATTGTTCCAGAAAACACAAAATGAAAAGCAAGAAAAATACACCAGGCACAATAATAATCTACTGTATATGAAGGATGCTCTATCAAATAACCATCATCTGTTAATTCTCAAAGAGTAATTTGTCTGAAACGATCGTTAATTTTAGGCATTTTTAAAAGTTGGTTGATTCGAGCTATAATTAGACCCAGGTCTGAATTAAGGAGGACGTTCTGAAGCTAGAAGAACTACCACTAAAGAAAACGCTGCAAAGTTAGTATTAGTAAAAAAGCTTTGTGAGATAGCACGGTTAGCTAAATGGGCTTCATGTACAAGTAAAAAAGCAAAAGAACCCTTAAAATATACAAGTCTGTATGAACAATTTATTACACAGAGCCAAACGTAGATGCTTGGAAGCGTTTAGTAAATGTAAATGGAATTTTCAACTTTAAATATCTTACACTACACAATACACTAACTATCATTGTTTCCTGTCTTTTCACTGGCTCTTCACCTTACCTGCGGGTCAACTTGGAAGTCAGTTTGCTTAATAAGTTAGTTGTGGCCCGAGTCCTGGCATGAGGCAGCGGGCTAGCATCATGGGACGGTGTTGGAGAGCCAGGGGGAGCATGGGAGGGAGGCCTGCGGTCTCGGATCTGTCCACCGTGGAATGTGCTCCTCACGGTGGTTCCCCTGGACAGGCGGGAGGATGGTGTTGAGGATGAGGAGGAGGCTCCAGAGGCACCAGCAATGCTGTGCGTTGAAGGGGAGGCAGGAGGGAGACGGTGGGATAAGGAGCTGGAATGGCGGGAAGTCAAGGAAGAGAAGCGTTAGAAGTTACAAAAATGTTTTATTCAACATCAATTTTGATTAAAATGGTGCTTTTCTTAATTGCAAATGTGCAAATTTGATGTGCAGTTACACACGTGCACTAGTGTAGCATCTGCAAAACTCACAAAGACTGAAAAATGGAAGAAAGGTCTCGCGTCACAGTTTGAATAAATTGTTTTACCACACAACAATAAAACAAAGATATTAGAAAGATAGGCTTCATAAGAGCTACTAAAAGCAATCATCAAGATCAAGGTTTATCAGAAATTAAAACAAAAATCCTGTGTCTGATATACAAATAATAAATAGAGACCACAACTCACAAAAGTACTTTATTTAAAAAAACAAAACAAAACTGCCTTCTTTCCACTGAGACTGTTCTTTTTTTCAGCCCCCTACCTTTCATCCCTTCACACACACATGCACGCACACACTCTCTTACACATGCAGGCTGGTGGCCAGAGGCTGCTTTTCATAACGCTCCAGATAACACCTACACAGAGAACTCAAGCGGGGCGCAACCATTAAACGCGCTAAGCTGAAGAGCAGCCATTCCAGAGCAAAATCATTTAATGTCAAAGAGAACTGTCTGGCCATTGGATGGGGGACAGAAAGGCACCGAAGAAGAGACTGTAGAGGTTGGAGAGTTGGTTTAAAGAAAGAAAAGTTTGAAATAAAGTAAAAACGGGTCTCCATTAATAATGATAAAAAATTTATTGGGGTTTTCATTGGTATTATTATTAAGTGTTCCAGAGATTGATATCAGGATAGAGAAATAAGGTCCTGAATCGCTGTAAAAATAGGTGCCTCAGATTAATTAAGCATAAATACTTATATGAAACCACACACTGGCACATAAGTGGCATCTGAATCACTGCACAAAGGATATTTAATGCAAGGGCATACTGTAGTCAAGTCATGTGCACTCAGTGTTTTATCTCTGCCTTCCGTCAGATGATTAACTGTGTCAGTGCACATGCTTTTCCCATCACCCTTGTTGGCCAGGCATGGTATTGACATGGCCTATGAGGCATTTGGAGAGCTCTGTTGGCACGAGGCTTGTATTTTATCATGCAGCTGGTCTTATCAGTTTACCTCCCTTTTCTTATTTGACTTTTCTTTACATTCTTTATTTCTACCTGACACTCTTTCTTGTATTCTAAGACCCTCAAGACCAGCTTTTTCAGCGACTGGCTGCGTTGTAAACAGTGGTGGAATATAATGGAGTTTAATAAACATACTTAAAATAAGGGCAACACCTAAACAGCCTCTTCAGGGAAAATTGCAAGAAAATTTGACTCAACACCACATTACAAACAGGGACAACATTACAGCCTGTGATGATTCAGATTAGCCAGAAAGAAAATATCTATATAAAAAGAGAGAAAGGCACAGAAAGCGCGAGTAAAGAGTGAGAGATGGTGGCTCTGTGACACTCTGACACCGACAAGCACACAGCCATCTGTCACAGTTCATAGTGAGCACATAAACACACAGACAAACCCACCCATGCATGCGTTAAGTCCTTTATCCTTTCTTAAACTGTGAGACACACATGCTGGGCCAACCAGTTTGCAAGGTCTGTGTTAAAACACGTACGCTTTCCTTGTGAAAAACCCAACTCTTCGGTGCTCAGTACACCAGGAAATATCAAACTTCTAATCTTGTGAAGTCAGAAGTCCTCTGACCAGCAATCTGATCAGATTCACAGTGTGTCCAAAAAGAAGAATTGTTTTTTTTTTTCCCCCAAAGTTGATGGTATTGTGCAGCTAGATTGAAATTGAAGTCACAATGCAATGAGGCATGCTGGTCCAGAAGGGCGTTTTGTCATCGTACATACTTAAACCATCTTGTGGTGTCACACGTGCTTCTCACCTGGTTTCCTTGCCATTCTGAAGCAACGAGTGTCTGTCAGCGTTGGCTCTATCAGTACACACATAGGTGTTCCTTCGAGTCATGGCACTGGCAGGGATGTTATTCTGCAAAGAAAATCCGATTCCCCAAATTAACAGGAATAAATATTTCCTATGCAGATTAGACTGTTCCAGTGTTTTAGTGTCTGATTGCTCTTATGTAGGAATACTGCTGATTTGAAAATCTCAGTCATTGCAGTCTAAATTTCTCAGGTTTTTGTATCACAATGTAAAAGTTGACACGGTCAGTGGGTAATGACTGCTCTTCTCTGTGCTTTTATTTGGCAGGAGGTTTTTTTTTCAGAAGCCTGGCTGTCTGAAGACAGGCTACAAAACATATTTTGTTCCTTACTGTGGTTGAGTTCATGTCCTTTCGGCGGTCAGGTATCTCCGCCTTATTCGGGTTGTGAGCAGAGCTAACCATGGGACTCGAGGGGGTTGGGATGTTTCGAGATCCGATGGTGCTGGTGCTGGGTTTGCGGACTGACAGCCGCTCCTCTTTAAGTCCAACACCTTCACTGACACCACTGGGACTCCGCTTGGGATGCGTGGAGGTGGAAACCCCAGGACCACCTGAAACAAGAAAGAAGAATTAAGAAGTTTCATCGTTCTTGTCTTAATGGTTTAGCTGTTTTTCAAACATTTTATGTCCGATCAAACTGGCAACGTAACGCAGCGTCAGTGTGGCTCCTTACAGAAGTCAGAGTGGCGTCGCTGGCGATGGTAGGTAGAGGCACTGCGCTGTGCCTTGGGGCCAGCCGAGGAAGAAGCTGCTCCAGAGGAGGACGAGGAAGAGGCGTGTTTGCTGGTACCGTTAGTGACTGTGCTGGGTCGGACCCGAGCAAGGCTCAGGCTGCTGCTCGACCGAGTCACAACGTTCTCAGTCTGAGACACACAAAGAACAAGGAGAGAATATTCATATCGGCAGTGGTGATTGGCTGGGACTCTACATTTATGATACTCTATTTAAGGACATTCATCAGATATGATGAAAGATATGATGAAAACTGGTCAAACTATTACACTCACGTCATTCTTGCGTCCCAGTAGCAGGTATGTAGCAGTGACTTCATTATACTTTTGAGTGTTTAGTGAATCTCTGATCTCTTCCCGAGTGAACCCCATCCCAACCATGACATCTGGAACAAGAACATTAAAATGTAATAAAATGGTTCTACTACTTCCAAAGTAACAAGAGAATTCATTATATCTAAGAGTCAGGGCAGAGCCTGTCGTACCAATGCGACTGGTGTCATTGAAGTCCTCAACAGGCTCAATGTGGGCCTTGAGCTCATCGCCTTCATACCCAATATTGATCCACTTATCTTTCATTATTTGCTATAAGAAAAAAAAGTTAGATTCTGACAAATATAGCAATAACATATTTTTAAATATATTTTAAGTCAGTCATCTTTTGCTTCATGTAATATTTACGGAAGATATCACAACTTACAGTCATGAACTGACTATATTGCACAGTCTGATCTTTAGACACCAGTGTGGTGTCATGTCAAGTTTTCCTGCTAACCTCAAGTGAGCAGCGTTTGGCAGGGTTAAGAACCAGGAAGCGACGCAAGATTCCTTCACAGTCTGTGGACATGTAGAACGGTATACGGTACTTCCCTCTCAAAACACGCTCCCGTAGTTCCTAAACACAACAGTGTTAAGAATCAAATACAAAGTATAAGTAAACAGGTTAAATTTTATTCAGTAAAATTTTAATTATACTGCCAAACTCCATACAAAGAAATGTAAAGCAACAATGACTTATTTCGCCTCACCCACCTTTAGGTTTTGTCCATCAAAGGGCAAAGAGCCGCTGACCAGTGTGTATAAAATGACACCCAGGCTCCAGATATCCACCTCTGGACCATCATACTTTTTTCCCTGAAAGAGCTCTGGAGCAGCATATGGTGGGGAGCCGCAGAACGTGTCGAGTTTGCTGCCCACGGAGAACTCGTTACTGAAGCCAAAGTCAGCTATTTTGATGTTGGAATCAGCATCTAACAGCAAGTTTTCTGCCTACACACATACATAAAAGACACCACACAATGAACACCAACACTGGGTCCATATATTTGGCATCGACACTGGAGTGATTCCCAGTTTTTTCAATAGTTGTCTTAAACACTACATAATCACCTTCAAGTCTCTGTGAACAATGTTCTTCTGATGACAGTAGTGCACTGCAGAAACAATCTGAGGAAAATAGATGAATAAACAACCCAATAAGCACAATGCCACCTGTATCTAGAGGAATACTAGTAATAAACATGGTACCCATGAACAGAAATATGATAGACAGCTCAGTAAGATTTATCCAAAAACTAATTATAATGAAAGTGATTTAGTAACATAAACCTCTGGCTCCCTGTTCAGTGTAAAATGACATTATGTGCACATTTTTCTATGGAATATGAGCATCACATCAGTTATGAGGTTTACAGTAACAGTGACATGCAGGCGTGAGATTGAGCTAACCTGTCGGAACTTGGCTCTGGCCTCTTTCTCCTTCATTCTGCCATGAGCCACGAGGTAGTCAAACACTTCACCTGAAGAGAAACGACAGTCAAATAGTTGCGTACTGGGTAAATATGTTTTTCGACAGCCCACAATAATCTTTGAGTAAAAACAGGTTTGGTTTATTTGCTTCTCTACATATCACATCGATCTCAATATGTCTTTACATAAATTTAAAAATCAATAAAATTACTTTTAAAAAATAGGATTATACAGAAATGAACAGGAATATGACTATGATTTTCCTGAAAACATGAAGAGATGACAAGTTCAACCACATTAACTTCTTGGATATGAAAAACTAAATAACTTAAAAAATAATTTTTCAGTCTGATTTTTTCAGAAGAGAAGGACAGAGAGTGCAGATGTCTTTAAAGTGTTTGGTATCAGATGCTTTGAACATATCATAACACTGGGCATAAATGCACAGTTCTTCTTTGAAGGACATTTTTCCATACGTATTTGTACAGTCAAACCTTGACTTCAGTGATCCTAAAAGTCAAGAAACAGAGTGAAAGTCGCAGTACGCTTCCTTATACGGTCCTGGCAAAGCAGGATCAGGAGACAGAGCCAAGCGAGAGCCAAAATCAACACTTACAGGCTAAAGAGGATGATGGAAACTCTAAAAATTAAACCAAATATTTCAATACAATCAACACAGAAACAATGCAATTTGAGTTGTTTCTCTTGTGCACACACAGTTTCACACATAAATGTTGTATTTGCGGTATATAGTAAGTATTATCTAACATGTGCTGATGGGGGGGATATTGCTCACCTCCACTGGCGTACTCCATTATCAGATATAAAGTCTTCTCAGTCTCAATCACCTCAAACAATTGAACTGCAACAAACAAAGAAACTGTTACCTCAAACCCCACAAAGATGTACACGCACCCAAACACGGACAGGTTAATTATCTGGATCGCTACTCACCTATGTTTGGATGATTCAGAGTTTTCATGATGCGTACCTCTCGAAATAACTGAAAAACAAAATTCCAAAAATGAATGATCAAATTCCATCATCAGAGAGCTACTGATGTAACAGGAGACAGGCAGTATTGTTTGAGATTTTTACAAGTTAAACATCATTTCCAATGCAAATCTTTACTGAAACTTTAGTTAATTCCTACAGTTCTGACTTCACACACACACACACATATATATATATATATATATATATACACACACACACACACACACACACACTAGTCCTGTTTCACTCCATTTTCACACTCTTCAAACACACTCAGACATGATGGCCTTCTTATTTTCCTGACCCCCCCTGGGAACAGGTGGTACAGCCTGACAGAGGGACCCTCCCCTGAGGACACCGCCACTCATTAATCAGACTGCTGCTTCTGCTTACTTGCTCCCTAATTAAAATAATTCTCTAAATAAAATCATTTCAAATCAGTGTATTCGAGTTGCTTTTTTCCTAGCAGAAACTGCACACATTGTACCTCGAAACCATCACGTAAGCTCCCATCTGTGTTTGAGTCATTTGTATCTATGTGAGACATTCTGACACCAGAAGATAATGACCCTCACTTTTTTCACACTAGGGTTCCAACTGGAATGACGTTAGCTCCAAAGTGCAGAATGGAGCAATCCTGCTTTATGAACACTAACACAACTATAGAAGATGGAGTAGTGACATTTGCACAATCAGTATTCAGTATTAATGGCATTCTTGTTATTTGCATTTCACATCCATCTGCCCATTTTTTGTTATGCACCATTTCTTCAGATTCATCAGATGAGCGAAAGCCTATTTCAGCATACAATCCATACCGCTTACCACTCCATCATAGCAGAGAAAAACATTCTCCATCTTGGTGCAAATGTATCTGCCTCCAAAACAGAGTAACTTGAGGGACAACTAAAAGATAAGATTACGGTAACTCATTTGTTGATGAGACATACAGTACACAGTCTACAGCTCATCTGAAAACAGTTAAATGCTGTATATCTGATAAATTTACATGAGTCAAAAACTGTTAATGTGTTCTATACGTTCTTCTCTTGTCAACAGAATGCTCCCACACATGGACGCTGCACTGTCATAAACACACAAATCCACAGGGAGCATGTGTAATCGAATTAAGTGCCCGGTGCATCAGCTGTTCATCTGAGCCTTAGAAAGAATTATCAGCTAAGCTTTACCCCCTCTTCCCTTCGTCTGCGTATCCTTACACCTTTCTCTTTCTCTCCCCTTTCACCCAATCTTCATTGACCTTTTTCGTCTCTCATACTCTCTCAACTGGAAAACAAATCACTTAGTAGCCAGTAAAGAGCAAAAAGTCTAGAAAATCCTACATGTAACCTACAAAAATATTCTGGCGAGTCACAAATGACTTCTCAATTTCAGATTACAAACACTTCTTGCTAAAATGTGACTTTTTTCCTCATCATAGGTGAATGCATTGTTCGTCTAGTCATTCGGTCTCCTTGTTCTTGTGCGTCTAGCTTTGCGTCACAGTTACCGGGCCAACACAAGTAATAATCCTCGTGGCTAAGAGGGGGTTGTGGGAAGTCATGGGATGTCAAGCACAGAGAAGTAGGTACACAAAACACACAACATAATTATAGACAGCTGTGTCAAATGGTGCCTTTCTAAGCACAATACAGTTTATGTTGAATTTACATCCCCAAGGACTCCGAATAATAAAAATAAAATAAGAATAATAATTCTTTTTTTTTTCAGTGCCAGGAAGGCTTTCTTCATCTCACAGTAGTCTGTTAGACGTAGCAGTTCCTGTGACCTGTTATTCAAGTCTTTAATCCACATTTGTTCTTCATGAATGTAAAAAGAGACACAAGAAAACATCGAGGCTGACAGGAAGAGACAAGGAACTGCCGTCTGTCGCAAGATGATACAGTCTGAAACACAAAAGTCAGCCTAACAATGGAATATACGCGTGCTCCTATCATCTGTATGCAATCACAAAGTCAGACAGATTCAGAGGAAAAAAAGAAAAGCTCTGAATTAAAGGGTTAAATGAACATAGACTCCTCTCACTCCCACATGAGACAGCGTCTAGCAAATAAACCTGTGTTTGTCTGTGTTTGTGAAAGAGAGACAGACAGAGAGAGCAAGAAACCTCGAACACAAAGGCTGCACAACATTGCAATAACCAAGCCTCCTGGCTGCACCTTCTTTTTATACATAGAGAATAACATCAAGGAGTCTTACCAGCGCGCTAGGCTGTAATTTCAGATAGAAATCCAGCATTCCCATAATTAAAATAGAATGACTTGACTACAAACACTGCAGCAGCAGCAGTGACAAAGCAGCATTATCTAAGCTATAGAATAAAAACAATGAGAGCCATTTGCAGTGCCCGTTAGGTGGTTGTGCTCTGCCCCCATCACGAGGGTTGTATCAAGTGCTGTCTCGACAGTTGTTGAAAGACTGCAGTTGCAGCACTTGTTCTCTGAGTTAAATATGGCTGATATCAGTCACAGTCTGCAAAATGTCTGAGCCTCTTCATGTTGTTCACAACCCCAGGTTGCCCTTAAATATAGAAGAGTGATATCTCTGGATGTTAATAAAGGCTTGGCAGTAACTTGTTTTATACTGAGAAAGGAAAAAGTATTTCCCTGTAAGGTATTATTTGAAATATAAATGTATGTGCATATAAATATATCTCTCATATAATTTGTCTTATTATTTCATTTACACAGTCGTGTTAACAACAATACAAACAGCAGCAACAGCAGACACCAACAAAGGGACATAACACAGAGAGCGAGAGGCTGTTTTCTTCAGTTGTACTCTGTATCTTGTCTTTATCATGATTTCTGTTCCTGTGCCAAGGTCCCATTGACACCCCAACTCCTCCCCAACTTAGCCTATCCCCTTTGTTTGCCTGTCTGGAATTTAACTACGGGCTCAGGGGGCCTGTGTAAGGGACAAAATTTGCTTCTCTTCATTAGATGGTAGCTAAAATAGTGTTTGGTATGCATAGATTAACACTTTATGATAGACATGGATAGAATTAGCAATGTAATGTTACAAAAAAGTAAGAAAAAAATGTAATTATATAAAAGAAATTAAGGGTGAGATGTAAAAAGATCAATGAAGACCAAATTACAGATTATTTTATGCTTTTGTTGTTGGATCCACAGCCTGAAACCATCTATTACAGATGTTACAACAGTGTAAAACGTATTTTCAGTGTGATCAGACAAAGTGATTGTCAAATAACAGTAAAAGGATTTGATAACTTCAAAATAACAACCTTTTAAAAAGGCAAATAAAAGATGTGCAGATGCTGAAAAAGGGAAAATCGAGAGACAGGCAGTGAGACAGGTTGCACACCAGACAAAGACAAAAAGCAATGTCACCTGGCAACATGCTCAGTGCTCAACAATGCTGACACAAAGCAAATGGTGGAGTGCTCTATGCAGTATTAGACCATTAACTTGAATAACACAGAAAATGGCTTTACAGAAATCAAATGTCCGTGCTTTATAACAGATGGATAATTATTTGTTGTAGTAAATAAATTTTTGTGAGTCCAAACCAATGTCAGGGTCGAGTGAACCTATTCTGCACAGATCCAGGCACCATCAATAATTTAATAACGCTGCGTTTCAATAAAATCAAAACCCAGCCTAGATTAAGCAGCTGAGCATATATTATTGGTTAGCTGTGTGTGTGTGTGTGTGTGGGTGTGTGTGTGTGTGTGTGTGTGTGTGTGTGTGTGTGCGCGTGCGTGCGTTTTAATGTGTGACAGAATACTGACTCCATAATGTAAGAGCGTTTCTTAAATGAAGCTGTTGATAACAACCTAAAAAGATCAAGTTTCCATGAACAAAGAGGGACTTGAACTGTGAGAATCTGAAAGAACGACAAACTCCAAAGATGTAATCTTGCAGTGACGTACACCAAACTGAAAGTACGACTTATCAGCGTTGGTCACTTTTTCGCACAACAGCATCAAAGTCTGCTTCGTTATTGTTGGTCCTTTAGGCAATATGAGACAGATTTAGCTTGAACAGGCTTTACCCGCCGAGTAATTAACTCATTTTTTGCTGCTAAAATAATCAGTGTCTAAATTCTAGATTTACACAAGGAATTCTTACCTAAACAAACAAACAAACCCCAGACACGAGGACAAATATATTCATATTCACATAGAGAACCCACCTTCTGTAGACTGGTTGGGTTAAGCTGTGTTTTGTCGATGATCTTTATTGCAACCTGAAAAAAAAAAATGACAGAAAGATTAAAGAATATATGAATGTGACACCAAAGAAATGTGTATAATTTGTTTCAACAGGCCAAGCATACAGCATTATGTCACAGCAGACTAATGATTTCATTATCGTTATTATTATTTACCAGATAATGGCTACTCAGTGATTTGAGTCAGCATAACGCAACACACATCACAGCTGCCTATTCTGCCTTTAAAAATCAGCTGTAAGAAATTACTGCCTTTACGCAAGACTTGGTCAGAATTAATGTGCCCCTTTTCTGAACTCATCTGTGTATCATAATAAAACCTTTTTTATTTCTCAAATTAGGAATGTGCCCTTTAACTGTGAACATCACCACTTTTAAGGTGCAAACCACAGTAGTTCCCACATGATCGAACAACAGCTAGCAGTGCTGTGCTGAGGCAGGAACAAAGAGGAGTGTGTTTATATTCAAACGCACACAAAAATGCTGGTTTGTCAAATGTGAGGTGTGACCATTTCAGCTGCTTAGAAAAGCTAAGAGGAGGTGATGTGAACTCATGGAGCCAGTCGTCAAACCCCAGCTGTGGCCTGAGTCACAAGATGTGTCCTGCTCCGCTGCGGCTCCTCGACATTCACTATTTGCTCTTTTCTTCCAGCATGTTTGCCGCGTCGCTCTTTTCCATGACGCTACGTGTTTTTGTTCTCATTAAACCTACCTCGCGACCAGTCAGTATGTGACGTGCCAGTTTGACCTTGGCAAAGTTTCCCTTGCCGATGGTCTTCAGTAGCCGGTAGTTTCCGATGTGCGGCGTCTCGTCTGAACATAAAGCGATGGAGTTACGACATCGTGCACCAAGAGAGCGGCTGGACCAGCCAGTGCCCTTCTCTGAACGGCTGACTGACAGGGAGGTATGCTGCAACCAAACAAGAGAGACACGATCAGGGGTTACCATGAATTACTTGCACAGTTTCAGTGATTGACTGTTATGGACTTATAGTTGATGATTTATCCTTGATTTTCTCATGTGTCTTTGGTCAAAAACTGATGACTGGACAAGCTAATCCTGATATTTGACCAAGTTCTTCTTGCCATTCACATGCCTTACTTCCTCTTGGATTTAACCTGTTATGTGCTGCCTGAACTGTCTTCCATTGAAAACAGCTTTGGATAGGAATACCCGAGATGTTTAGGAACCGCCGGTAGGAATCCGGATGTAATCTACAATGACCATAACCAGGCCAGGTAGCTGCCATTTAGACCACATGCCACTTGATTCAGCCTAAATAAACATTCATTAAAATAGAAGAGGGATTAATGGACCACAGAATGGCATAAAACAGGATGAAGTGAGATTAGAACTAATTCAGACACAAGAAAATAAAGAGCTGCTTTGTACTTTACTAGACCACAAAGCAATGTTTTACTGGCTATGCTAACACCCAACTTCAAGACACTAAACCTGACCCCAACAGCATACTGAAGTTCAGAAGAGGTCCGAGGCCTTCAACACAAACATCCCAAATCCTTCCGTCTGCTCTCTTCTAAACGGAAACAAAACGGAAACTACCAAAAAGAAGTGAAACACTTTTTAAGGGGAATAATGGAAATATTCAAAGGGAGCCACCTCGCTTTGTTCTAATTTCAGCATTAGGGAGTATTTCCTCCTCCAGCCTGGCATCAAGGATTAAATAGAGTTTGATCTTAATTTTGAAACTGCCTCAGGATGAAAATGCACTTAAAGCAACCAGTAACCAATATCACCTTGCAGTACTTCATCCCATCAAGTACTGAAGGTCAAATCTTGGTAATTTTTGTCAGACAGAAAACAAACAATTTCAAGTTTTTTTGGAGCCTCTAAAGGTTCATAGCATAAATCCAGCCACCCTTTAGAATGCATCCATTTACCAATTTATTCCACCACCTTCATTTTAATCTCTTCTTCACCCTTCCCCCATTACTCGCCCCTTCTCATCTCTCCTGGCTCGTCCCATCCCCCAGACAAATCAATTTGCCTGCCTTTCCTCCATCCTCTCCCCCATGCCTGCACCCACCCTCTCTTTTGTCTTGTATTGCAATCTTCAATTTCAGCGACCTAGCATCAATTTAAACTTCATGCTGCCCTCTTTCACTCCCTCACACACCCTCCCTCACACACCCTTCCCCCTTCCCCATATACTTCTCAAGGAGAGCACTGATCCATCCACTCCTTCTGATTAGCATCCAGTTTCATTCAGAAAGCCTGCGTTTGAGTAACTGTAAGACCTGTGATGTAGTCTTTAACTGGGACATGCAGAGGTATGGGGAATTGAAAGATCACGTACATGTAACATGACATGTGGGATTGAAGGTCAGGGTCATGTGAAGGGTTGGTTGCGTATGTTGCTATTGGTGGCACATTGAACAGATGCTGAACCTTGTCTGAAAGGGGAAAAATCAATAAACCAAAATATAATATTATTTTGGTTTATTGGTATATGGAAATTGGATGGCACACTCATAGATTGTCCACACATATAATGTGAATTAATAAGACTCCAAACAAAAAGGGTTGGCATAAGCAACCACAGTATACCAACACACACCACACCCTGAGGGGGCTGTCCTGATGCTGTAGGCCGTGTGTGCAGGCCGAAGGCTGGCACTGAGTAAAGACAGGATACGTGATGTTGATCTCAAACAAAAGGCATGGCGCAACCTTGAAACATCCCTAACCTCTATAGACAGGCTTACGCACGCATGCACGCAATCCCATTTCCTTTTTGAAGAGGCAGTTGTTTTGGCCTTCCCTGATCCCTGAGCTCGCGTTATCTTGACACTACACCTCCTCTGGCAAATGTCAGAACACAAGAAAACATAAAAATGATCAAGAAACGTAATCTTAAATCTGTGGCAAACACTATATCTTAATAAAGGACCCCCCCCCCACCCCCCCAACTCAAATAAAGATAAAAGGGCATATACAGCAAATTACATGACTCCAAATATTTGTACATGCAAAGTGACAGTTACTGAATTAGAAACAGATTCTACTTTCCTATCTGCTGTCAGAATTCAGATATCCATCTCAAACGGTGACACTTCCCCTTCTGGAGACAGAGCCGTCACAGTAACAACATTAAACGTCACACGGTGCAAAACGTTACAGGTTTTTCCTGGTAGTCTCAACAAGGAAGAGCTCTGTCAGGAAAACACATGTGGAGCCGTGACTCATTGCCAGTAGGAGCAAATAACACTGAACCACACAAAAATATAACAAAAGCGGCTAATTCACTCGCCGACAGATTGCTGTTCGTAGTCATCTCGCTCACAATAATCTGGCAGGAAAACCCTTCTCGGAGGAAGTACATGTATTCAGCAGGACGGAACAGGTTTTTCATTATCGCATCAGTAGCAAAGGTATAAATTAAGAGACTTTGCCGACACAACAAGTTCCGTCATTTGATTCTCTTCGCGGTGTGAGTTGAACATTTCATTGATTACTGGATTTCTCAGGTTGGTCAGGTGGTTTCTCAGGTCATACACCTTTTGTTTGCACTCTGGAGGTTTGAAACTGTACTCAACACATACATTCCACCAGAATGGGCCCAACAAGGCCCAGACTCATGTTGTTTCTTTTACGTGTCATGAAAAAGCAGTTGCGCTCATATTTGTGAAGGACTGAAATGCTTTAGGTGAATTTGAGGTCGTTTGGAGCACCAGGTAGGGTTTTGGGGTAACAAGTCAGAACAGGAGCTGCACAGACAGTTTTTTTTTTTTTTAAAGGCTGCTGAATTCATGTGTACACAAGCCTTCAAGCACTCTTACTACAGAACAACCTTTTCTTTTACATAAGGTTGAAAACACATGACTAGCCTGAAGCAATGTAACTTGCACATTCCCACAGTGCAAAATCAAAAACACAAACATCAATGCATACCTCCACACTACGTCTAACAACTTTTACTGATGCCACATGAAAGAGAGTTGAAGTTTCACCACTGCATAATTCCACTCTCTATCACAAACACTATATCCAAGTTCAATAAAATTTAAATACAATCAGTGTACCAATGCATTGGAATAATGCCCTTCACACTGATTTAGAAGAGATCAGAAACACAAAATTTACAATCAATGTGGAAAAATTGAAAAAGGAATGATAACACAATATTTTTTGTTTGATTCTCGGCAATGCCCAACCCAGTTTTGTAAAGTGTAACGAAATAAACTTGTGCAACTTTGCTTTTACCAGATTTTGCATGACATCAGCAACACCCGTCATGATGAATTGCGAGATGCACAGAGGTGTTATCTGCAGCATGCAGCTGAGAACACAGACAGATGCTAACATTTTAGAAGCATTCCAGTTGCTTCATATATAACATGGCTTCAATTGTAATCAGCAACATAAAAAAAAATTCAGTATTTTTCTTTCCATTGAAGTAAACATATCTTCTAAAAGCAAGCCTTTGCCTGAGCAACAATGCTTTTGGATTTTGGATCCATCTGTCCATCCTATTATGGAAATCCTTTGTTATAAATTTTATCAGCGTTGCCAGTATTTATTTCAGTTAAACAGAGAACTGAATGTTTACCACTAGAACTACACATACGTCACATCAATACAAATGTGAAAAACAACAATAACAGAACAGATCCTAAATGTGGTAAAATGAAGAGGTAGGCTAATTTATCTACAAAATACCAATATGGTGGACAGCTTAGTTGTCAACCGTATGAGTCTTGACAAAGCGGATGATTTACAGGCTGCCATGAAATCTAAGAGCCATCTTCAAGCTGTAATCTCAGCCAACACTGCATTTCTAATGAACTGCAGTAAAAGAAGCCGATACGCCAACTGAGCAGTCCTACACTCAGACAAACACACACCTCTAAGTTCATAAGCAAAAAGCATCAATCTGAATTTGAGCTGAAAGCGTACAGCACAGATTCTTCATACACAAGCATCTGATCGGGTACGTGAACATTTCATCATCACTGCGGTTAAGGTTCAATATAAAAGTAAGATTGTGGGAAAGGGTCGCAGCAGGAGGGAACAGCTGATGGTGAGGCTGAGACAGCAGTAATGTTTGCTGTCACTTGCATCACATCAAACAATAGGCAGTGTGGGTATAAATATATATATAATGAGAAAGTGCCCTTGAGATAAAGATGGGGATCCTTCGTACAGCTTCCCAGCCAGTGTCAGGGGTATTAGAAATAGTCAGTTATTAAAGGTATATTCAAAAAGGGATAAAACAAACAAACAAAAACATGCTGATTTAAAAGCTACTGAACCCTGGAGTCCCGTCTTCCCAAATCCCAGACAGAAAAACATCACCAGGGAAAAGCGAGCTAGCCTGACACAGCAGATTTTGAATTATTGTGCAGCCCAGTGAGCTGCACTCACACACATTCTAACCAAACACCACACAGACCAGACAGGCTGCAGAAAACGGGGAAGATGACGCCTTAAATGAAGGTGATCGAGGAACACATTGACAGAAAAAAAAGGGGTGGAGAGGGATGGATGCAAGAGCCTGGGTGTGGAGAAGGCCTTGCATCAGACGCATTACTTATTGATCAACTGGGGGAAACAAACATGCGCACTGAGGACAACAGAAGATATAAGGGTGGATGTGGATGTCTGGAAGATTTTAGGATGTTTAATTAGTGAAACACATTGGACCCTGCAACAGCTCCAAGCTCCAGAGCCTCCACCCTGGTCTCTCTCTCTCACATCTTTAGGAGCGTGTCCAATCGCCAGTAGCCTCATATAAACCAGACTAGATTAACGTCAGTGTCGCCCTGCTTGATTAGAAGTGCTCTTTGCTCACGTCAGAGTGATCTAAAGGCCTGATGGATGATGTGGCTCTTCGCTAGTCTCTAAAAGCAGATACAGCCCATATTCAGGTCGGTGATTGAAGGTGAAAAACAGATGTCGGTGCTTTAATTATTTACTTACATGGTCGGCGTTCCGCTCGTTCCCAGGCAGTGCTGTGCGTAAAGACATTTTCGTCCCTGAGAACGTTTGGCCGTCGGGGGAAAAAAAGAAAAAAGAAAAAAAAAACGTAACAAATATTCTGGGTTTACGGACCCACTGGCTTTAAAACACCCAAGATTAGCCCGGCTGTCACTCCAGGTGCTCGATCGGAGAAAACAGTCACACTTCTCGTATAATCCTCATTGTCATTGCAGCACAGATCACCGAGTGATCCTACTTAGATGAATAAGGTAAAAACGAGCTGGTCGTCTAGGCCGGCTTGAACCCCCACTCCCAACCACCGAGGTTTTCACTTTCCCCGATCCTTCCAGATGCTATCGTACCATTTCGGTAAATACTGGCTGGCTCGCCGATAAAACATTACCGGTGGTCACCGCTTCACTTTAAGCACCATCGTCTACGAGCCAGACGACGAGAAAACCACCGACATCGGAGCGACCCATCAAAAAGAGAAACCCCGGCGGTCTCCGTGCGTCCCTGCGACCACTGCGGGTTACGAAAAAAGGGGGAGTTTTCGCTTTTCTCGGCAGTAAGCTAATGCGATTTTCTGGATGGAGAACGTCAAAACGATGGCTCCCACAAACGGAGCGTCGATGAAGCAGAAGCAGAAATGATTAGAGACGACATCACAAGACGCTGGGGCGTGTAGCTCCAGTCCTTGGACACTAATCAATGGCAGATTGCGACCGAATTAAAGAAAGCGACGGATGCGGATCCCCACAGTCAGTCTCCAGTCATTTCTCTTCAGTCGAATCCGGTTTTAAATCCTCACATTTGCTCCGGTCGCAAGCGCTTTGCGGCGAAACCAGAAGCCGCCGGCCTCGGATTTGCAGCGGCGGGGCACAAAATACGTCCCGGAAACATTCTTGTTTGCTATTATGAACATAAACGAAAACGAGACCCTCTCCTCCTCCCAACAAACAGTGACAAGAGGGAGGAAGAGGGAGGAAGAGGAGGAAGAGGGGGGAAGAGGACGTCACGTCAGGGCTGGGGCTGCGGAAGCCGCGCGCGCGCGCACGCGCACGTCCTTTTCTAGCTCGTGTTGCCTTCTGCTCTGCACGTGAAGATTGTCGATCCAGTTTGAGACGCTTCCGTACATACTTCGAGGTTTATTCATTAACCGCTATTTATGGCGAACTTAAGCGGCATATTTTCTTAATAAAATGCCGCCGCGACCTTATGTCTTCCCCTCCAGAGGTCACTGTCGCCCCCTTCTGGCTAGAGTAGTCAATTTTGTTTTGTTTTTCTTTTAAACATTTATTTGTGCCTCGCCATTTCAATCTAGGGTCTCAAAATAAGTTTTAGCTTAAATGCATTTAAGTATTCACTTAAAACCCACTGGATGTAAATAAAAAAGCTAGAGAGCCACCACCCTGATGCCAGAAAGATTTGGAACAGCCCTGCGCTGACAGTGACCATAGGTATATACAGTATATTTTCTTAATTATTGACTAAATGCTGATTTAAAAAAAAAATGCTTCAGTTGTCATTACAAATTTGTTCACCACAGATGCCATCCACATGACATTTATGTATACGGAGGGCATATATTATGCAGGTTTTCTATTTTTAAAAAGGAACACACAAAATCAGGATAAAAAGAGAATCTGCTTTCAGACAGTACATTACTAAATAATGTATGTCTTATTTATTTACTGGAAGGCAAATTTACAAAAATAAATTCTTACCTGTACTGATCTGAACCTACTGGTGCGAACCCAGGGCCTCATCTTTCCTTGTCGTCCTGTCACTGGCTTGACCCTCTTCAATTTAAGAGATTGATGGTGGACCGAGATAAGCAACACACAAGCTGACCGACACTCATCTCCTGCTGAATAGAAACAAGCAGTACTGTGGCAGCAGTGTCGGGCTGCCAAAACACCGAGCAAATCAATGCTGGAAAGAACAACCAAAGCATCGCCCCATATATTCATGGATTCTGGAGCCTGTTGTGAACATTGTGTCACAGGGTATCACTGCCCAGTCAGCTGTGTATAAACCAATTAAAGAAAAAAAAACTCTGGATGTGGAATTGTCAATATTTCTAATGGGCTTTGGAAAAGAGAGGAGGGGGGGTGTCTACCTCAGATGCACATTTGGGTGATGTGCGTGTGCATATGTGTATCCCAGCTAGCGATCTGTGCTGCACTGAGCACGTCAGCAGACATTGATTCAGCCAGGAGCTTGAGCTGACCCCGAGCCCAGCGGCACACAAACAAACACATATTTGTATACTTCGCAGAGGGAACGGTCATCAGCAAGAACTGCACGAACTTAACCCCTCACAAGTGTTTCGTTTTCTTGTCAAAATCACACACTCCTACTGCTGAGTCTAAAAAATATCCCACTTCTGTCCAACCTTTATTATTTGTCTTAACTGTTTAAACCAGTCTGATTTTAAATATAGATAGATTTTGGACATTGACCAGATAGAAATTATTCAAATGTCTTATTTGTTCTCGGAAGAAAACAAAAAAAACAAGTCTCTTTATGCTTGCAGATTTTTAATTTCGGAGCCGGATATACAAGCTTGTGAGAGGCCCAAAATGAGATTAAATGTTTTTCTCTGACAGCACATCCTTTTTAGGAAAAGGAACTTGTTACTGTTATTAAATGTGAGCTTCCTGAAGTGAGAAATTGCTGACAAGTTCTCACCTAAAGAATTGTGAGGAACGGCTGCGCGTGTGAAAGAAGCTTTGGGTTCTCACACTAATAAACCATCTTTGCCTCCTATGAAAACTACAAGCACTTCTGAATCATCATTTCCTCCACATACTTCCATAAGAGGAAGGTTATACAACACACCACCATCGGTGCAAACACCTGATCCTCGTGCAGCCTCAGAGGTAAAAACACTTGTGGTCCTTCAGGTTCCTCAGGTACGAGAAACTCTTGCCACACTTGTCGCACATGAACTGTTTCTCCCCAGTGTGGATCTGCTGGTGGGCTTTCAGGCTGTTGCCCTGGTTGAAGCTGCGTCCACATGTGTCGCAGGTGTAGGGCTTCTCTCCCGTGTGGATACGCTGATGTCTGTTTAGGTTACCGATGCTGCTGAAACACTTCCCGCACGTGTCACAGCCAAACGGTTTCTCCCCGGTGTGGACCACCTAAGAGAGCAACATCATTTCAATCACAGAATTCTAAATGAAATATATCTTGCAGAAGAGTCTTTGCAGACCCACCTGGTGTGACTTCAGGCTGCTGTGCTGCGTAAATGTCCGTCCACAGATCCCACAGGAGAACGGTCTCTCCCCACTGTGCGTCTTCAGGTGAATCTTCAGGTAACTTGAGGAGTTGAAACCCTTCCCGCAGAGCCCGCAGCGGTGCGGCCGGTCCACGGTGTGGTGCTGTTGGTGCGAGCGCAGGTCAGTGATGGAGCTAAGCCTCTGGCCACAGAGCACGCACGTGCACGGGATGGTGGCCACGTGAGTGTGAAGGTGTTTGCGAAGCGAGTCCACGCAGGCCTCGGCGCCGCCACACGCTACACACACCAGTGAGCTCTCGCCCGAGTGAGAGGTCTTCTGGTGCATCTTTAAGGCACTCTTCTGGATAAACCGTTTGCCGCAGGTCTCGCAGCTGAAAGGCCGCTCTCCGGTGTGCGTCCGCTGGTGGCTTTTCAAAGTGTCCGTCTGGTTGAAGCTTTTGCCACAAGTGTCACATCTGAACGGCTTTTCCCCCGTGTGTATGCGCAGGTGACGCTGCAGGTTTCCGTGGATGGAAAAGCTTTTCTTGCAGTACTGGCACGTATACGCCCTTTCTCCTGTGTGGACTTTCTCGTGCACTTTCAAGCAGTGAGCCCGGTGGAAACCTTTCCCACATTGCTCACAGTGAAATGGACGGACTTCGGCGTGGAGACGTTGATGGTTCCTCAGCAGCTGCTTAAGAGTGAAGCCCTTCCCACAGACGTCACACATGTGGGGTCTCACACCTGAGTAGGAGGGCAAAAAGCACGATGTATGTGTTTGTGATGATAAAAAGAGATTGTGAGAATGCTGCCATAAAGCTGAACACTAGCCTGTGTGAAGCAGCATGTGTGTATCCAGGCTTCGCTGGAATGAAAAGCCCCTCCCACACTGAGGACATTGAAACGGCTTCTCCACGTTTGCCCCATGGACGGCCTGATGGGCTTTGAGCTGGAGGATCTTGGTAAATGTTTTCCTGCAGTACTTGCAGCTCAGAGGCTGCTGGTTCTGGCTCTGATTGGCTCTCTTCATTCTTCCCCTCGAAGACTTGAGCTTTAGAGCACGCTTCGGTCTAGGGGTGAATCCTGGGTCATGTCCATCCTCGTCTCCAGATTGTAACTAAAATTAAAACATTAAAATTAAAATTAAAAAATATGTCATCAGCGGTTGCTAGCAGAGCTTCGTTAGTGGCTACTTGCCTTTATGGGCTCAAACTGTCCAGACATTTCTATACAGATGGATTTAACTCACAAAGAAACATAAAAACTGAACCTGATAATCGGGGTCATCACGTGCGCCTTGGTGTGGCTCATCGCTGAGTTGAGCTGAGGATATGTGCTCCTCAAACGCCTCCCAGCCTTCCTCCTTTATTATTACTGGATGCAAATTGTCCTGAGATTAAAAGACGAGTTGGATGAAATAATGCTACACACTCCTGCCCTGGTGACGTCAATATTCTGAAGAATATCATATAAGCCTAAACCTTAGGCCTCAAATGAGAGTAAGATTCGCCAATTAATATGATGAACATAATTGGAAAAGCTTGTAAACACACACTAAATGCAGTTTTGACTGTAATTAAAGTTGTCTAAATTAAAAATGTCGTGTGAAGTCAGAACAGGAAGTGTTTACCTCATACGTTCTGCCTTTCCAGAGGTGAATGATGGGAGACCTCCTTACTCCAGCATCACCAGTCGCAACTACAAATGTTCAAAAAGCAGTTAAATAGTTTTATAGAGAGGAAAGTTAAGAAATTACTAAAGAATAAATTACAAGTACATTACATAACAGGATTCAAAGAAGTGGGACGCCGGTTCAAATATTCATCTGAATTTGCAGGGGTTAAAGACACGTTTATTTTAAATGGCATAGCAAGTTTGTCTTGACCTGTCAAGGAAATGACAACAGAAGGATAAACAGGTTACCTCTTTGACTCTTCCTCTCTGCGTGCTGGCTCTTCGCTGCCCCTCCTCCTGCTCCATTGATGGCAGGGCTCGTGCAGCGTTCCTCTATCAACATCTCCACATCCTTCGGTCTTCTACAACCATCTAGCAGCCGCTTGAGCTCCGTCTTGGCTGCCTCCAGTTTCCTCCTCAGGTCCTCAGTCTGGGCGGCACCCTGTGACATCTGTGAAGTCAAACACACTTTTAGGATAAATATTTCAAACCCAGGGACAAGGTTGTGCATAACGTTCCATTATAACTATGTATTTGTATTGGAAATATATTGTATTTGTATTAGAAATAGACATTTTAATTCAGAAATGAATTTTAGAGATGTTGGGCTGGCTGTTGTACTTTTGGACAATTAAAATAGCATCAGACAAATCTGGTTACAGAGTGATGGATACAATGATGAGAGCACAGTAATAGGATTTAGACTTTAGATTCGTCTGTATTGCTAATGTCTCACAATATTTACTGCCATTAAAAACAAATAACGGAATCATTTCTTATTATCTGTATGAAATAGCAATCATTTAGAAATTAAGCAGCATGAAAACTGTGGGGAACAAATTGTTGATGAATAATTTCTTGTTAAACAGTTGCAGTTAACGCTGCAGACCAGACAGCAAATAAAAAAGAAACCTAGTTTCTCAAAAGGGCAATAGCATAAATATGCCAAAGCTTTGTGTATACATACTTCTAACTGCAGCGCTGAGGAACAATCCTGGAAAAGCTGGCAGATCTTCTCCACAGCTTCTTGTGCAAGAGACGACATTAAGAGCCTGAAGTGGATCACCTGCCAGGAGTTATCACAGTTTTGTTGAACATTGTAGCACTTGCATTCAGTTCAAATTAGGATGTGTACAGTGATGTTGGACATATTTTAGTTATTTTGATATTAATATAATTTCTAGAAATGTCATGTATGATATTAAATGTGTTTGTCAAACATCTTTTGATTTTACAGCCATAGTCACCAGGAATTACTCAGTAAACAGCCACAACGTAAATGACTGTAAACTGCGCGACTAATTTGACTCTGTAATCTTAGAACTGAGTTAGCTAACAAGTCAGTAAGTGAATAACTATGTGTCGAATTTGTGCATCAGTGGAAAACATGGTTCAATACCAACACAGACTGGGCTGCTGACTGGAACTACAGCAAAAGCCTGCCTGTAGACATACAGCAGATAGAAAATCAAATGCCTGCTCTTCAACTCAAAATGGCGACCAGTGGCAGAATGTTCTCCACTGTTACGCAACTTGGACGAAACCAGGCTCATGTTTGAGCTGTTTGTTGTATATAAAGAATCTGCGCTATGTTGAAGCGATCTTGCGTTTTTAAGGGGTTGGAGGGTCGAAACTATGTACAGCTCGCTAGCTCGTCTATTTCTATGCTCAGCTGTGCACGCAGGGCTGGTGGGAACGTCAACACACCACCGACACCGTGGAGAGAAAGCCTTGGTACCAACCATCTCACAAGATGACTTCTGGGCAGCTTCTGCCGAACATGCTGACTCTTCTGGCTGTCTTGATTCGGAGACGCCGACAATTTTCCCAATTTCCATGACAGATATATCAACAATTTTCTCCAAAATGGCACTCACTCGCACCTCAACATCAGACATCTTGACGAAGTAATATTTTACCTATGCTGCTGTTCCAGCCTTAAGATTTTTCAACAAACGTGAAACATTTGCTTAAACACTATTTTCACAACTCAGAGTAGTGTTTCAAATTTAGCCTGATTTCCGTCCAGCGCTCCGTTATTTTCAAAATAAAAGCACAAAGACCCTCAGCCATTCAGTATTTAACGACCGTGTCCGGATGTGCAATTTTTGACCACATAAAAAAATTACATGGAACACTGCATAACCTCCTCGGCGGAGGTAATAATTTGGCATTTACTGCCCTCTTGTGGTCAGAAAGGCGTTAATAAACTCAATTCCCGTTATATTGACGTCGCTGTTTAAATTGTACTATGAATATGAAATGCAATATAACATTTTCGTTCAAAAATACTGATATTTGTTTTAATTTTAAAAAGGTTTTTTTTATGCAATTAGACCAGAGTAGTTGGGCCAAAAGGTTTAACGTTTAATGCTATATTATTGAGCATTACCTCTCTCTCTCTCTCTCCAGTATATATATATATATATGTATAAATGTGTGTATATAGTTTTTGCATTACTTTTAATTTGAAGGAAAACACCAGAAACACACCAATAATAAAATCTTAACTTGACAGCATACAGACGTTGTTTGCCACAGGAGGGCGCTACGCCCCGCACCAGTGAGTGGGCGCCATCTAGTGGCCAACTAAAACTTCTGCAGTTAAACGAATATAAAATTAAATATCAGCAGAGCAAATACTGTCAGCGAAACCTCTCTGCTTAGAGTTAGCTACAATTGATGTCAAAGGCAAATAGAATAGATGAATCAAGACATTTAGGTATTAATTAAACTTGGTTTTGAATGTAGAATGAGTTAACTGACATGACTACTTCATATTGAATTCAGCGTAGACGTTATATCTATGGCATGAAGTACTTGACTGTTGCCATCCAGTGGCCAATATTCTAAAGTACATATATAGTTGCAATACGCCAAATTTTCCAACTTTTTCAAACACTTTCAGATATTATCAAACCTACAGTCATAGCAGCATTTCCTTATAAACAAACATTTCTACCTGGAAAGCCATTAAGACAGACCCTTTTCTGGGGGGGAAAAAAAAGTTTTGCAATAATTAAAATTTCTAACTTTAACTGCATACGACTCAGGTTATGACATGGCTGCATCTTCATTTTAATGGAAATTTGACATATAGATGTAAATTCAAGTAACTTAGCAAACAATTCAAGATTCTAAACAGAATCCAAGTATCACATCTGACAATAAAATGCATGATTATCCTTTATCACTATGTGCTGAAGATGTAGCAAGTGTGTTCCTTCTCTCCTCCTCAGGGCAGTTATGCCTCTTCAGCTGTCTGGAGTCTGAAAAGCCGAGTCCACAGTTGCTACAGGAGTATGGTCTCTCTCCTGTGTGGACCTGCATATGAAACTTTACGTGTCCCTGCTGTCTGAACCTCACGCCACAAACTTCACACTCATAGGGCTTCTCTCCTGTGTGGATCCGCGTGTGTCTGAGGTAGTTTGTGTAGATCCTGAAGGCCTTGTCGCACTGCTCACATTTATAGGGTTTCTCTCCTGAATGCTGAAGTTTGTGGGATTTCAGAGCCTGATGGATTATAAACCTCTTCCCACAAAGGTCACAGACAAAGGGCCTCTCCCCTGAGTGGACCCGTCGATGGTAGTCATATGTAGCTTTGTAGAAAAAAGACCTGCCGCATGTCTCACACTTGTACTGCATCTGGCCTGTGTGAATGAGCTCGTGTCTCTTCAGTGAACTTGCACACTCGAAGCCCTTGTGGCACGTCTTACAGCTGAAAGGCGTCATGTCCACTGTTGTCTGGTCCAGCCGATAGACAACTCTGCGCTTATGTCGCTCTCGAGCTCGTCTTGTGAGGACCCGTCCGTGTCTTTCAACGTGACTCACTCTCTGGTGTTTCTGTAAATGGCAGTTGTAGAGAAACGTTTTCCCACAAAGGTCACACATGAAGGGTTTGGTGGCGCCGTGACAGAGCATGTGTGCTTTCAGCTTGTTGTCCTGGATGAAACTTTGGCCGCAGACCTTACAGGTGAAGGGTTTCTCACCTGTGTGAATACGAAGGTGCCTTTTCAGGTTTTGTTGGAGGGTGAAACCTGCTCCGCAGGTCTCACATGTAAAAGTTTTCCCTCTGTGGACCGCCTGGTGCGTTCGGAGCGACCTCCTCATTGTGAAGGCTTTGTCACACACGCTGCATTTGAAAGGATGCTCGCCAGTGTGCACTCGCCTGTGGCACTGCAGGGTGAAGGCGTAGCGGAAACTCTGCCCACACTCGGAGCACTTGTGCGGCTTCTCAACAGTGTGAACCACTTGATGAGCCTGCAGGTTGCGTTTTGTTTTGAAGGCCTTCCCACAGGTGGAGCACACAAAGGGCCTCAGGTCAGTGTGAACAATCTGATGGGTCTTTAAATTCATCCTTGTTTTGAATGTCTTGTCACAAACTTGGCATTGATGTGACGCACACTTCTTCTCTTCGTGTCGCAGCATGTGGTACTCAAACTTTGCAGAAGTCCTGAACTTTCTTGGACACTGGTTGCAGGAATAAAGCCTCTGTTCTTCATGAGTGTTCATGTGCTTCAGCAGGTGAAAGCGTCGGCTGAAACTCTTCTCACACACGTCACACACAAACACCTTTTCTCTTTTCTTTACTTCTGGCGTGTTTTGACACTCGGGGTTTTGCTCCATGACAGCATCTGCAGGAACATTAAAAACAGCAACATGGTGACAAAATACAAGTACAAATGTTGGAAGAGACTTGCCCAAAAGAATTTTTGAGTTTTGCCAGGGACAATGTTTGGTGGTGGATTGTGAATGAAACCTACCAGAATCACATCCGCTCTGCACCAGAGGAGCATTTGCTGATTCTGCTGCTGTGACGTTATCTGGAGTTTTCTCCAGTTTCCCAAACAGCTTCAAGATGAAGACCAGCCCACTGTCCTCAAAGAGAACAGGATAACCACTCAGGACGTTTTCCCTCCACGTCGTAGCATTTTCAAAGTTTTTTATCACAGCCTTCAGTTCGCTCTCCACTTGTGCCACTCTGGCTCGGAGAGTCTGGTTTTGGCTGTGCAGAGCTGCAGACATTTGGCAGAAAATGGCGGTGACCTTTCTAGTTGCCTCACGTGCCAACAAATCCACAATATCTGGCTGTGGGAATTGAAATAAAGAAAAAAGTAAAACAGTTGTAACAATGACGATAGAATACTAAAATATATTTACATTAGACACACAGTAATCCTTAACAGCGGTCAATGGAGGACTATCTGTCTTGTTATTGCACGTGTTTAAACAGCAAATACTAAAGTCAGCAAATTACACTAAAACTGACTCTGACAGGAAAGTAATCTAGAAAGACAACACGTCGGGTGTGACGGCTGGAGGCCGGGCGACAAACTCCAGAGTCCTGACAGTGGGCATCTGGAGAAAAAAGGATTAGAGCTGAAATTTTCAAGCAACAAATGTCGCACAGGACTGGGCTCCAAAACCTGTACATAGGCGGCGCTGTTGAGCCATTTATTTATGCCCATGCCTTGGACTCAAAAAATACATAGTTTTTCACGTTTAGACCCTCAAAAAGCCAAGTAATTTAGGGGAAGAATAATACAGAACAAACAACAACAAAAAAGCAACAAAAACAATATGCAAATACTGTCGTACAAGTAATACAACTTGTGAAAATTAATTCTAATATAAAATTCAGGTCTTCACAAACTAAAGACGTTTTAATAGCTGCAGTGAGCATTAATAATGATTAAGTAGAATAAGGAAAATCAGAACGACCCAGTTTTACTACTCGAAACATACAGATGAGTTACTGCTCCATTATTGATAATATTTATATTCGCTCAGTCCGCCATCTTTGTTGTGACTAGCATGAACAAGTAGCTTCGCGACGTCATTTACCTTCTTACAATTAAAATCTCTGTTAACTCCGCATTTCTGAGTGTTTAACTATGTGTGGGATCATCGCCTTTACTCGGATGGACCAAATATATACGACAGAATTACAATATAAAGCGTGATGTAGTAATGCAAATGTCACCTGACGTCGAACATTTGGTTCCGGAGTTATATTTTCTTTTTGGGGGGTTCCGATAACATCAACAGCAGTCTTTATAACTGTCTCGATGATGAACTTGGTTTCCGAATAAAAAATGTTTTCTTGCATTTTACAAGCATCCGTTTTACTTTTAATAGAAACACCAAGTCAGCGCCACTTCTGGTGGAAAATACATAGCGGAAGTAGCAGAAGTTCCTACTTCAAAATAAAATCACTTGGTAAAAGTTCTTTAACGGTTTACATAGACGTCAGTGAATTAAAAAAAAAATCATTTCGATTTTAAGAAATTGTATTTTTGAATTGCTGTCCTAGATGGATCCCTCTGGAAAAAAATAAATAAATAACATGGTGCCACAAGATAATCCATCTTAGTTTACGAGGTGGTTGTCCATGGGGCCATCAGTTTGAAAGTGATGCTGTTTATTATTAATGAATAATCTCTGACCTAGGCTGTTAAGTTCCCAATTTTAAAAATTATTAGATTTCTAATCAAAGTAAAGTATACATTTTGTCATTTCCAATAGCTGAGTTTATTGAAACAAAACTATAAATGCCATTCACAATGCTGTTACTCTCGCCATACAGGGTAAGCCTTCTTTTCTGTGACATATACATTTAAAAGGAATTCCTTAACTTGCGCCGTCACTAGTAATGTCAAGGCAACGTTAGCAGCCTGTCATGATATAATTCCTCTACGATCAAACCAGCGAGTGTTACAAGCAAAGTACTGACAATGATTTGGAACTGAAATAAAAAGAACTTTTGAACCTAAACCAGTATATTAACTCAGTAAACTAAACCAGCTCTCAATGTTAGATCTGTCATTTAATGTTAACAGTTACATTTCCTCAAACCAAGCTTACGTGAGGATAACCGTAAGCGACTTGGTGGGAGGCAGACCCCAGAATCGAGACCCTACGTGCTGTCACAGCTGTGCTTCTTGAACTGTCTTGAATCAGAGAAGCCTCGTCCACACTGCTGGCACGAGTACAGCTTCTGTCCAGTGTGGATCTGCATGTGAGACTTCAGCTGATTTGACTGGTGGAACTTCCTGTGACAATACACGCATTCGAATGGCTTCTCGCCCGTGTGGATCCTCAAGTGTCTATAGAAATTTCCATCTGTTCTGAAGGCTTTGTCACACTGATCACACTTGTATGGTTTTTCACCAGTGTGGATCCGCTCATGCTGCTTCAGGCTCCCAGCATGAAAAAATCTTTTCCCACAAACATCACAAACAAAAGGCTTCTCTCCTGCATGGCTTCTCTGATGGTAACCATAGGAGTATTTATTATGAAAGGATTTCCCACATATGCCGCAGTTGAACTCCTTGTGCTCACTGTGGCCCTTTTCATGAAGCTTGAGGGAATATGCGGCACTAAAACCCTTCAGACATATTTTACAGCTAAACGGTTTAACTAAAGACTTGTTTCTCCTTCTGGGCTCCAAAGATTTTGGTGTGCCCTCGGTGTCCTTGTTCCTGTCAGCATGGACATACTTCTGATGTATCAACAGCCTACAGTTGAAGAGGAAGGTCTTTCCACACAAATCACACATGAAAGGTTTTCTGGCACCGTGGATGAGCATGTGAGACTTGAGCTTAGTGTTGTCTGAGAAGCTCTTTCCACACTCCTGGCAGCTGAAAGGCTTCTCTCCGGTGTGAATGCGAATGTGCCTCTTGAGGTTGTTATTCAAGCTAAATCTAGCTCCACATATGTGGCAGGTGAAGGGTTTCTCCCCAGTGTGGACAAGGCTGTGTCTCTTCAAAGCTGTGCCAGTGCGGTATGATCTGTTGCACACAGAGCAAACAAAAGGCGTGATGCCTGTGTGTTTCCTCTTATGCACCGTCAGCGAATGGGCATATTTGAACGTCTCCTCGCACATTGTGCATTTGTATTTTTTGGTGTTTGTGTGAACCATCTGATGAAAGCGGAGGGTGTCTTTACTCTTGAAGTCCTTCCCGCATGTTGCACAGCTGAACGGTCTTTCTTCGGAGTGCACGGCCATGTGAACCTTTAGCTGGACGGATGTCTTGAAGGTCTTGTCACAAAGCTGGCACTTCAGCATCTTCTTCTGCTTCTCGTGACGTAATAAGTGGTTTTCCAGAGACGGTTTAACTCTGAACGTTTTGCCACACTGATCACAAGAGAACGGCTTTGGTGGTTTCAACTGCTGATGACGCTTGAGGTGGTTCTGGAGGGACTGCTCCTTTCGATAGGACCTTTTGCACCGTGGACAGGGAAAGGGTAAGGGAGTTTTGCTGGTTTCGTGGCGCAAACGATGATTTTGCAAAGACTTCTTTTCAGTGAAACTTTTGCCACACAGGTCACAGGGAAAAGCCTGCCTGTGGATTTTCATGTGTTTCTTCAATTCACTTTTACAGTGAAAAGTGATGCTACACTGTTCGCAACATAAATCTTCCTCTATTTTATTAGCTTTCTCTTCCATGTCACCTGACATGAGTTTTCTCTCTTCAGCATTGTTCTGAGCAGCAACTAGAAGTGGACGGAAGAGAAATAATATTTTATTATTTATTAGTAGCTTAGACTTAATTTCAATGTGTGTGTATATGTGATTAAAAATACCTTTTTCAGTTTTTACCCGTGCTCTCCTACTCCTCCTTGTTCCCCTGGATGGTCCATCATCCATGAAATTCTAAAAATAAATAAATAAATAAATAAATAAAAATTATATATAATGGATAAAACCGCAGCACTATACACAAGACCTCTTTTTCCGAACAAGATGTATAAACACTGAAAACAAACACAAAACTAGAATGATTAATATAAAACGCGTTTACCCGTGCAGAGTCAACACTGCTGGTGATGACAGAGTCTAATCTGGGGATGTCTTGAGGTGCAGACCCTGGAAAAGCAGCTGGATTGAGGGTGAGTTGAGTAGATTCAGAGGGAGATGTTGATGGCTGGTTGACGATCTCGTCCGCGCCCACGACCAGCACAGTGGGAGCAGAGCTCGCTCCGCCATCAACCATCACTGAGGCAATTGCAGGTTTGGAGACCATGTAGACAGAAGTCGGCACAGCATTGAGGCCTCCTGTTAAAACAGGAGAAAGACTTTTTTTCCCCATCCACTAATCAGACAGGACAAAGACTGCTGGAAACAGGCAAATGTTGTTTTCCTGTAAATCAACTTCATTTTAATCATCTGAATATGATCATCTTAAACAAATCTTTTCTGTTAATGGGAGAAATATGCATTATAAAAATAATTCTTCCAGATTAGCTTCTTTTCACATCACTGAGCATCATTGCATAAAGCTTCTGTTTTGACGTCTGGTTAAAACACTTAACCAACACAACAAAACAAGTAACCTTAAGCTTCCTACTCAGTTAAAATTTATCTGATTCTGACCATTTCTGTTTAAACTGGAATACAACCAGCTCACCTATTGCAGAGACACCCTGAGGCATGATACAGCTGGGATCTCCATGTGTCTTGACGCTACTTTCACTGATGTTCTTTAACTCTTTCTCCAGTTGCTCCATCTCTCTGCCAAGCTGGCCCATTCTGGCCTCCAGCTCTTGCTCCAGCTGCCCTGCTTTCTTTTGCAGCACATCTTCCAGATGCTCCACTTTCGACCGCAGGGCCTCGTTCTCATCGCAGAGTTCCGAGTACAGTTCCGTAAACGTTTTCTGCAGTTGGACCACCAAAGACTTTTGAATGTCCTGGATTCCAGCTAACTTCGCCTCCTGCCATACCGTGTTTGGCGCCTCTTTCGTCAAGACATCTCTGAAAACAGACACAGTCGACTGAATTGCGACTTCCACGATTGAAGCAACTTCAGTGGCTAATCTGTCCTCCATTGTTCTCCTGTAAAATTTTATATATAATCTACCCTGTCAAACTATTTCTTGTAACATTTTAAAGCTAAACGATAACTTCCAACAAACAAGAGGAATCTCTTCCGTATGAATCTTGTTACATTTACATGGCGATCTGTGTGCACTTCTGAAAAGGTTCCGTCTCTAACATCCGGTTCCGGTGTCAGGACTGGATTCCATATAAATCCTTCCCCCCAAGTATCTGTCATCGATTTTTTTCCAAATTAATTTTCATCTTCTTAATTCACCTCAATTTTTAAATTATTTTTTCTTTTTGTTAACTTTTAAGTTGCGGTATTGGATTATTGAGCATTATATTTTTATATAAATATTTTTTATTGCGGGCATTATGTGCAATATGGACTTTCACAGCGTTAGTGTTTTTCCTTTTGCTGCACACGCAAACTTCGTTGCACCATTTGGCACAATGACAACATATTTTACGTCCTGATGACATCACACTTTATTACTTCATTTAAGTACATTTGTCATTAAAAGACAGAAAGGAAATGTCTTTTTGGAGATGCTTTTTAAGTTAAAGGCTAGGTGTCTCTGATGGACAATAGGCAGACTGAGCAATGGCAACAAGGAAATAAGAGGGAAAAACAGAACAAATAAACAATTTAGGCTTTATCTTAATGAGTTTTATTAGCATTAGTATTAACGAGTAAAGACCACAACAGCCCAGAGTGGTACTGTCTTGTCCACTGCATAGAAATCCCACAAAACAAAGACCCTTTAGAAAAGTATAAAATGATAAATCACCCCAGAAAAAAAAAAAA
>BJFM01004024.1:42458-60265 GCA_016586285.1 Arothron firmamentum | reverse complement strand
GGGGGGGTTAAGAGTTACATAGATCACAAACAAAGCAGTCACAGGCTTTAAAATTCTAATTTGGCTCAAATCTTAGCTGTTGAATTTGAATATTTTTTGCTTTTGGACACTTGTTATGTAAAGATTAAAGGGATGTCACTTCATTTGTCTTTAAGATAGATATTTCTTCTTAAACCTAGAGCTTCTCCCTCAGCACCAGTGAATGTTTTCAGCCCTCAGGTCCAGAGAGCAACCAGTGGCTATTACCTTGATGAGAGAATAACATTGTTTGACAACTGACATAGACTTACCCTTAATGAGAAGTATTACAAAATGCTTTAAGTTTATCTGTGAAAAGACTTAAAAAGGTGGATAACTTGTTGCTTTTAGATTTGACTTGTTTAAAGTGCAGTCATCTCTCTGCTGTAATGGAACATTATGTGACTGTCTTCATGCAGTGGATAAGGCAGTTCCAAATTAAACTGAACTATTTCTCTGTGATTTCGATGGAAGGCGCTTTGCTACTTTGTGTCAGCAACAGTTTTATTTTGTCAACCAATGAGAGGCATCATTATGTGACCTTTCACACTTACACACGCATGGTGTAGCTTGTCTAAGCATCTGAAAGAAAACTGGAGGTAAGCAAGTGTCTACGCTGAGCCAGTGCGTTGAATTATGTGAAACAGAAAAACATTAACTGAAACATTTTAGAGTTGTGTTATTGCTTTAACCAAATATGGCTGAGCAATGTACAGAAACTGTATAAACAAGTTTTCCATTTACTGCAGGTAGACAGAGAATAATTACATATTTCAGTGAATTAGTGCAAATATACAGTAGCTGTAATCATGACATAAGATAAAAAACTTTAAAAGGACTCATAAGAATGACAAGGACAGCAAAAGTCACAGCCATTGTAGCTTGTACTTCCTAAAGTTTCAGTTGCATTTCTAACGTCATTAGGCTTTAGAGATCGTGATTTCTTTCTCTGTGTGATTTATGGCTTTGTGGTGAGTTTTCTGGAAATCAAACATAAACGAGGGTATGCAAGTCAGTGGGCTGCAAAGACAAGCTACTTGTGATGAGTGATTTCTCTCACAAGAAAAACATGCAATCTAATAACTTACAATTTATTCCCTTAGTTCTGATTATTTGGTCATTTTGATTGCTGCCTTTTAACAGCAAGTCCATTTTTTTTACTTACAGTAGTAGCCCCCCTGCTAGTTCTCCATATGTATGGATGATGTTGAGGACGGTTTGATGACGCTCTGGAACAGGCTGATGAATTATGACATCCTAAACCACTAATGTTCTTCTTGGTGCACATGTGTATGTCTGGAAGACTGTAGTGACATCTGAGAGGACGAACACGAACATGTGAAACGCACAGTACTGTAAGCACACACAAACATAAATAACCTGAGAGCTATGGAGACCCTGGGCGCAGAGAGCAGCAGCAGCAGCAACACATGCACGCACACACACACACACACACACACACACACACACACACACACACACACACACACACACACACACACACACACACACACACACACACACACACACACACACAGAATTGGTTTAAGTTCTCTGTTGCAACCAAAATTAGAGAATAACACAGAACTAATTTGATGTTGTAAGAGAATGAAAGAGTAGATGGGGCCAGTTGTCAGCCCAAGGGCCTCATTCATTGAGGACATGCCAGGTGCAGGTTTTGTGCTTCTGACTAAAGCCAAATATATAATGTAATAAAAGTTTGTTTCTTATCTAAAGTCAGACGTTAAAACTAGTTTTACAATATTCCATTTTTAGATATGAAAATTTTCAATTTGGCCTCCGGTGTAGCCAAAATATAAAGACTATGAATGTTCAATTTCTTGAGTTATCTTTTGCACTAACACCACATTAAATACAACAAAAATAATAGTTAACAAATGAGGTCCCTGGGATTTCATGTTTGTAGAATTTATGATTCATGATCTGGAATCTAAAATGTGCACGATATTCATTTGAAACGACGGTGACAGCAGCGGTAGTTACCATACTGGCCGTGTGATACTATAATCATCACAAGAAAATAAACTCTCCATGAAGGAGCAGCGCTCTAATCATTCTGGAGTAGTTATTACAATTTGAAATGTTTCCTGTTTCCAAATTGGTCGCCCTGGTTGGCCATCTACTCTTCTCTCATCTTACATCATATTACTGCTAATTTGTGCACCTATTCACTAGAATCAGCACACTATTCTACCTCTACTCCAGGCTGAATATTTTTGTGGCGGATTTAGATTAACATGCTGTTTGCTATCTAAGAATACAACATGTATCCTTCCACATTCATTTCCCCAGGATTTCAGGGCCAGTTGTCAAGTCAGATTTGACAAAAGGGAGCCTTAAAAAAACCATTTAGTCGTTTAGCTTCTATGTCTGTAAAACATTTGGTATGACTTCATTCTCTATTCTGTTTTAAAGAAGTAGTAAAATATAGTGTTGGTCTTACTTACAGACAGACACAAAGATACAAGATACAGACAGACTAGAAATACGGAGACACAGCTCATCTCATAGAAAAAAAGAAACATGAAACAGAATGAGCTACATTTTACCATACTATCACCAATCATGGACAACCTTTGATTTGACATGATGTGTGTTGCATCTCTCGTGTCAATACTGCTTAAGCAGCACAAATCTCTCTCTGCAGTTCTTAAAAAAAAAAAAAAAAAGCCACCAGGACAACAGTGCCGGTGACTGTGTGTTCTCATAGAGACACAGAAAAAAAGAGAGCGAAAGAGAAAGATGTCTTCTGCTCCAAGCCCGTCCTTTCTGTCCTATGAGGGAGCCTGGGTCAGTTTTTCTGTCCTCAGTGTCCCTTCCCAACCGTGTTGCTGACGGTGTTGGAAGCGGAGCGAAGAAGGTGGCATTTCCGACCAGTCTCCAGCCCGTTCTCTCACCTGCGGTGCATGATGCTGTAAACCTGACCGGCGTTCACCTGGGTCACTTTTTCTTGCCCGACTTTTCTGAGCGCTTCCCACCTCGATCAGACTTCTCCGATCGCTCACCTTTTTCCTTATCTTTCTCTATCTCTTTCTCCTTGTCTTTGTCTGCCCTTTCAATGCGATCAGCTCGGTCCGAACGCTCGGCTCCTCTCTCTGACCTATTGTCCGCCTTGCTGCCTTCACGGCGTGTGCCCTCATCAGTGGAAGAGGTAGTTGGTTGGGGATGACCCCGTTTGGCAATCTCCTCATGCTCAGAGATACTGGTGGTGATGTTGTTTACCCATGCTTTCAGGTCCTCCTACGTAAAGTGATTAAGTGCAAATGTCAGCTGAATGGTAGTTATTTCATCCCATAGTTTCTGTAAATTATTGACAGACTTCTGACAGGAAGAAAATAACATCAGACATATAATAAGAATGGAACTTCTCACCTCGTCTTTAGCATGAAACAAAAACTCGCTTCCATCCTTTGTTCTAGAATGAGAACAGAAAATCTTAAAACCAGTACATGAGATTTGATGTTCCAATAAAGAGGAAACATTTTGGTTCAATTAGTATTTGCAGCTGTACACTGTAAATCTCCTGTACAGCAGAGAAGAATGCTTCTCTCTTTTGTTTATGACAAACTTATGATTTGATGTAGTGACTCTGATTCACAATATTGTTGAACAAATCTAGACATATGCAGCCACTATCACTGGTAAATAATGTGAAGAGTGAGGTAAAAAAATAATAAACAAAAAAGTGTTTTCATCAGAAAAAAAATCTCACTTAAGCGTGAAGACATTCTTCTTCTTTTTGTAGCCATTGGTGATGTCGCAGTGGCAGTGGGACAGGTTGAGCAGCGGCTCATTGTTGTAGGGTGCACTGGTGTTCTTAGCATCCTTGTAGAAGCCAATCTCCCCTTTGTTCAGGATACAGTAAAGGTTGACCCATGACCTGCTGCGGTGTGGGAAGATGGGAGGTGGAAAGAGAAAGAGAGCGGACGGAAAGGAAAAGTTGGAGAAGAGCACAAAGAGGAGGGGGAGACAGAGTGGTGGTGGAGGTGGTGGAGGGGATTGGAGAAGTCAAGTAGAGCTGCAGAGTTGCTCTTGCCAAGCTAACACCTCACTCACCTGACCAGAGCAGGCAGGTAGGAAGGTAGTATTGACCAGCACCAAGAAAAGGAGGGAACACACCTCTGAACAAATACAGATGGACGCATACACAGACGGACGGACGGACGGACAAGACGAGGGTGGAGGGATGGGGTTGGAGGCTCTGTGTGTGTGTGTGTGTGTGTCTGTGTGCGAGGGTTATATATGACTTACCTTGGTGGAGATTAGAAGGGCAGGCAGTAGCATTGAGGAGGAGAATAAAAAGGGAGACACAGTTTGGTTAAATGGTAATTTGTTGGGAACAGTCTAAAACTGATAGTCATGCTTCTTTTCATTCTGTGAGCATTTCTACATGCACACGTAGCTTACAGGGAGCTGTCTGTGTGTGGCTTACTGTATCAAATTCAATTAACTCTGTGAACTAGTGGTGCATATGATTACATTTCCAAGGTATCAGAAAAAAAGCACAGAATTTCAACAAAAATTGTAATCAGAATGACTATACTGACTCAAGAACATATGTCTATAATATGCCATTTCCCTCTTGAGGCCTTAGTGTAGCATTTGCCATATAGGCCTATTCATCTCATTGTTTTTGCCAGCTTCATTGTTTGTATGAGAAATGATGGAGCTCTTTGTACTGCACTATGTACTCAGTTTACAAGGGCAATATACACCAAACATAATTCATATGCACCATCTCTCACTATCAACATATTTTTCATAAATAATTCCAAAACTGCAATGTGCACAGCAACAAACTACCATCACGTAGCTACTGTATGTGGCAGTGCCGTGATGAAATTTTCATCAATTGTAGGATCCACCTCACACATATTCTCCTCCAATGAAAATTAAATATGTAGCAAAACAAGAGCCTACATACTGAACTATTTTGAAGAATCACATTTGTTGAGATGCAGCAAAAGCCATCCAGATTAATGCATTACCTTTGTATGTACATTACAGGGCATGTACATTTGAGGCATTCATCCATTGCCTTCAGTGGACACATGAGAGGGATGCATCCATAGCTGGAAGGCGATGAGCGTTTAGATTTGTGTGGTCAGCCAGCCCAGCCGTTAGAGGGCAATGCAGGGAGAGTGGCATTCATCTGCAGGGACCAGGTGATGTGTGTGTGTTTGTGTGGACATGAGCATGTGGAAGGCATCAGGGCATCAATGGCTCCATCTACCCTCTACTCCCAAGGCCAACCATTGCTGTTATAGTTGCCATATTTTCAGGTTTGTGGATATTAAGGTAGGCAAAAATGATATGCAATATTTAAAGCGAGACTAAAATGACAGATCTGATGATGATTTGGAATGATACCTGCTTCTGTTATTCACTTTGCAAAATGAAGAACCTCTCCATGCACTCTGTAGAAAACAGAAAAGGCTAACATCTCCACCCACTGCACTCCATGACCAGCCTTCATGTACAGTTGCTTCTAAAGCTAATTTGGTCAAAATGAAACAGCTTAAGTTAGTATCACCTCTATTCTACTGACGCCACACACCCGAGCCGTCATGTATCATCTGCAGTAATGACACTCATGCATCTGTTCTGCATTTCAGTCCGTGTCAGCACCGTGTGCAAGCATTAAGCTAACATGCTACAGCCATGCCTTTAGCGTCACTCTTAAATCAGTAAATGGAGGGTGCAGTAATGCCATAAGAAACAGGCTAATGAATGGTTTGTAACATGTTGTATCTATGTCACTGAATTAACAACTAACAATCAGAAAAGTTTCGATTAGGCCAAAAATAATCTAAAGAACTCGACCCATACGCTACACAGACAAATTTAGAAACGACATTAAATTATAGCTATAATTATTTGAAATTTATTTGACCAATCAGGACTCCTTATTTGATGCTTATGACAACCACGACCATCCTCCTTCTTCCCAATGATACTACGCTCATTGTTGTGACACTGTGCACCCACCTATTCGTGCTCTTCTTCAGGCTCTCAATGTCCAGCTTGCGGAAAAGGAAGCCCTCGTGGTGTGCAGTGTGGGTTGGTGGCTGAGGCACAGCAGGGCTGCTCTGGGCTGGAGCAGATCTGGACCGTCGTGCTGTCATGTCTCCTGCTTCTCTGGGTCGTGGTCGTCGCCGAGGTTTAGGCCTGTCCCGAGCTCGAGGCCGATCGGGACGGGAAGACTTCTCTGGAAAACCATTAGGAAGACGAGGGACTTCACCACGGGCCTGAGAGTAGACACAGGAAACGTGAAGGGCTGGCAGAATTTCAGTATTGAATTGTTTACTGTATTTTTTTTTTTTAAACCTGTGCAAGATTGGACTTTTTGCTCTTTGCTTTAAATACTTTTAACATCACTCTAAATAGCAACAAGAACAATCCAGCCTCTTAGCTGTTGTTATGAAACCGAAGCTGAACACAGATATTTTACAGTAAAGACTGTACAAACAAACCTGTGCTGCCTCTCTTTCTTGCATCTGCTCTACAATTTCTGCCATGGTGGATCTCCTTTCTCTGTACAACAAAAAGTTGAAAATGTCAAGTTCATATGTTCCAATTTGTTGGAAAAACAGTTGCCTACCAACATCCTGACAAAAACAATGTAAAGTGTCCTGGACTAGTCGTGTAAAGCTCAGCGGTACATCAGTGTACACAAAGTCTCACCCTCCTGCTGAGCGGCGGTCTGAGTGCCCGGTGTCATGCTCGCTGGACTCCTGTCTCTCCAGGCGGTGCCTGTCCCTCTCTCTCCGTCGAACATCAAGGCCTCCATGGCCCTCCTGCTCGCTGGAGGTTTGCCTCTCTAGCGTCCGCCGTTCCCGTCTTTCAGCATGTTCCCTCCACACTTCTTGAGGCAGCTCGTCCCTGCGGGCCTGAATCAGCTGTTCGCTGGAAAGCTGTCTTTCTATCCTGTGATCCCTGTGGAAGGTGCTAGTCTGGACCTGAGGCTCTGCATGGTCACTGCGTATACCTGGGCTCCCTCTGGAGGCTTCGCTGTGCAGACACTCCCGGCCTGGCTCCTGCAGCACCACCTCAGCCATGACAGCCACTTCCGCTCTCCCTGTCCCTACTTCTCCCATCATCGCTTCTCTCTCTCTTCCCTTCTCGCGTACTTTTTCCAGCCGGCTGGCCACTATAAGTGGCATCACAGCATCATCTATGTGTTTGATTTTGGGTTGCCGTAGATAAGGGGATGACTTTGCCTCCAGCGTTCTTGCCGCTTGGACCGGCTGCACGTGACTGACTGCCTTTGTGGCTTGTTCTTTGATTGTGTTGGCACTCTCCCGCATCTGATTAGCTGACACCAGCATGGCTGCCGTGGCAACCGAGGCAATCGAGGAAGGTGAAGGCTGACCTAGTCCTGCGGCCACACCCACCACACCAGCATGCCGTGGCTCAAGGGTATGGCGGTAACTGGAACCATTCATCACAGGTGTGTAGTTGGCGACTGTTGACCCCAACCTACGCGCCACAGAAGAAGGAGAGGGTGTCGGTGTCGCAGGTGAAGGTGAGGGAGGTGAGCTAGCATCATTTTGTTCGTAGATAGTTTGTCTTGTGACAGGCGAAATTGGGAGGCGGGGAAGTGTGGCAGGACTGGGTAGGGCATCCTGGGGATCCAGGAAGACTTTGCGACCTAGTAGTGGGGTTGGGGGTAGTTTACTTTGCTCTGCTTTTAATTTTTCTACCTGTAAAAAAAAAACAAAACAGAACTTTGTAGCAAACCTACCAGCATGTGATCTTAATGGAAACACACGGTGATTATGATGATGCTGTTACCGTGGTGAGCCTCCGCAGCGAGCTAAATCTCTCCTCCCAGGTTGCCGCTGCCTTGCGGAATGCTTCGTGACGGCGAATAAGTTGCTCTACCTCATCGACACTTTCACCCAGTAGACTGCTGTTGACTAATGGCTCCTGAGCAGTCAACCACGCTTCTGCCACCACCGCCTCTTGGGCAAACTGGTGAACCTCCAACACTTCAGGCAAGAAGAGGTTTAAATAAAGATTCTACTCAGAAGCAAATTGCATTTCTCAACATTTATAAAAGATTGGACTGTAGGCTTGTAAATGTGTACGTGTACTCACGTTGCTGTAGGACTTCCCAGTGCTTGTCCCACTTCTCAGACAACTCGTGTTGCTTAGCAACCACCTTTTCCAGTTTTTCCTTAATCTGAGAAAATTCAGCAATATCAGACCCAGTGTTAAGATAACAAACACAGGTACGATTGTGTTATGCATTTATGTTTTGATTCTAACTTTTCAGTTAAACTTCTCTTTTGAAATTAAGATATCGGTACTTTGTATTTGTCACTTTCTAAATTGATTTTTTTTGTTGTTGTTCTACCTTTTAGTCCCTGTATCGCTTTAATATGATATCTGCATTATGTTGCTTTCTGCAGCAGTCTGGAGATTAAATGATTATTTAATAATCTCTCACCTCTTCTGCTGCTGGGTTTCTAACAGCCAGCAATGTTTTTCCCATCTCGATGCACTCCAGCGTACTCCGACTACGAGCCTCCACTTCACTCTTAAGACTCTGGTGATAATTCATTAGCACCTCAACTGAGGAAACATCCCTGAAATCACACAGAACAGTCAACACCTTTTAGATCTAAACTCGGACGATGACATAACCAGAACTCTATCCACTTCTCACATAAATGGATTAACCTGTGAAAGCTGACTAAACACTTAGACATGACTGAACACACAATATGCTCATCAATATTACCTGGGTTTCTCGCCTGTCCCTATTTGACAGATGATGGAGTCCATCCAAATGATCTGGTCACGGACCATGCCAAAGAACTTCAGCTTGTCCGTCTCAGTCGTTATCTGTACACGGCACTCCTCGCAGGAAGTCAGTAGCTCCTTCCAGGACTGCATTACTTCATGCTCGCAGCATGCGATGGCTTCGGCCTTCTCACCAGCGTACACTGTCCTCAGCTGGGCTGCACTCTCCTGCAGGTGACGCACCTGACGAAGAGGCAGAGTGAGCACCGAAGCAGGCAGTTCTTATGGTGACGGATGTTAATATACCTGCGTGACCAGTAGCTGTATGTCTTGTTCAAAACTGTGTAGGAGTCTCTTCAGGGTGTTGGTGTTGCCGGTGTTTCCCTGTTTCGCCCGAACTTCTGGCAGTCTTCGATGCTTGTCATCAATCTGAGCCAAAACCTAAATAAAGAACAAAAAGTCACACAGACGTATACAGAGGAGCGAAAGTTTCTGTAGTCTAGAATGATGGCAGTGTCCATTTGAATCATTAGGTTGGAAAAAGAAGAATGTGAGCAGCATCCACTGTGGTGATGTATTAAATTCTCTAACCTCCTCATCTGTGCTGCTCACATATAGTATTACTGTACCTCTCGACAGTCAGAGAAGAACTTGTGAAGTTGGTGTGAGGCTGCGAGCATCTGTGAGCGAGTCTCCATTAACTCCAGGAGGTCGGCCCAGGCCTCATTCACCCCATCCTTCCATTCAGCAATGGTGGCTGCCTCTGAGTGGCCATAGTCAATGAGCTCATCCACCATTTGGTTGACCGCTGTCACTCGCTCCTGGCCAACGCTGCCTGTCTCCGTTGCAAACTTTGTAAACTTCTCTTGCAGGACCTGGAGACATGGCAGGATGGAAAAAGCACAATATAATTAAGAGGTTTAAAAGATCTCTTGATCGCATGACATCAATGAAAAACCACACACACTTACAGTGACATGCTCAAAATCCTGACCCAGTTCAGGGGAGCTGGCGACCACCTCCTTCTGAGCGATCCACTGCTCCAGCTCGTCCACCTCTCTGTTGAGCTGGTAGAGCCAGTATTGTTGCTCCAGACGACTCTTTCGTTCCTCCACCAGGTCCTTCAGCGACACGTACAGACGGTCAATCTGTGACTGACGTCTGCTGATGTGCTCGCTATGAAAAAGCGAGAAGCGATTAGTGTGTTAGCTACAGTTAGCTGCAGCACTTACACAGGCATTACAATCGCTCTTATTCTTTTTCAAAGAGATATAAATAAAAAAATAAAAAGAGCCATGTGTCTTCTGTGCTCACCAGTCTGGATGTCCCATCTCCAGCAGCTGCCGGCACTGCTGTGACAGCAAGCCGATGGTCTCGGCATAGTCCTCGATGGTCTGCTCAAGGACCAAATGCTTCTTCAGCAGCTGCAGCGTGCTTGGCTCGTCCTGGTCAGAAAGTGTGATAATAAACAAAGATGTCTTATAGTTAAATAAACATACAAAGCACATGCACAGGGAGTTCTAAAAAGTCATGAGAAATGCATTTGTGTTCAGGCCTTCAGACACACCTTCCCTTTCTCCTCATTCATCATGTGGAGCTCCTGTTCACTCAGCCAGGCCTCCACTTCGGCCGTGTCAAAGAAGTACTGCTGAGCCTGGTACATGGCGTCAAGCACCAGCTGCCTCCTTTCAGTTTCCACCCAGAGAAGACTCCATAGCTGGGCCAGCTGATCATGGCCTGTGCGAACATGGTCTACCTCTGGGCTGCGAATGGATGCGATGATTCCTGCTCTCTCCAGGACATCTTCAATCTTGCCTTTGTGGGCCTGTAACTCCCTCTGAAGTGTCTAGAAAGAACGATAGAAGGAAAGAGGGTTTTGGATTTCACATTTGCTTAAATGCAGAATAAAAGTCCAAAGGTGAAAGCATTAGACAAGTAAGAAAAAACAGATAAAAAAGCAAACGTGTATGTATTTGTATCTGTAACTTTAATCTGATATGCTGTCTGGTTGGATTCTCTTACCTGATTTTTCTTCATGAGCTGCTGGACTTCCTGAAGAGTGGAGCCATGCTCCTGTGACATGGCCATGGGGAGGCGCTCCTGAATCCACAGCTAAAACCACAATTAAATTATGTGTACAAATCAATAGATGGAGATATCGGCAGTGTATGCGCATGTGTGGTTGTGTCTGCTGCCAGTCATCAAACTCACAATTTCATCCTCCAAGTCCCGTCTAACTTGGTGAAGTTCTTTGGATGCTAATAGGATTCGTCTCCTCTCCTTCAGCGGCTCGATCAGACGAACCATCCTGGCTTCCACTGCAGTGTGACGCTCAGACACCGTCTCATTTATGTGTGTTTGCTGTGGGATGGTGGCCACCTGCACCTTAAGCAGCCCCACTTCTTTGTACCACACTTCCATCTGGTTCTCCATGGTCTGAAAGGAGAGAGAAGAAAGGAGAGGGGAGCCCCACAGTGGAGAAGAAAGGGAGTAGGGAACAAATTATCAAATTGAATGAAAGAAAAGAGGAAAAGAGGGGATGACGATGAGTAACAGGACAAGTATAAACTCTTTGGAAGAAGATGAAAACATGGAAGACGGAATCTGAATCACATACATCTCGACATTTCTGACATGTGCAACCTATAAATGCAGTGCAATCAAAAGCAAAATTTTAATTGCAAAATCTGTCATCTTTTTTGTAGAATCACTTCTGTTACTCTCCCTGTTTAAGCCACAAACCGTCAATGTTACGTAAAGCAAAATTGGACATGCAAATAAGTGTGAAATCAGCAAACGCATGGACAGACAAGCAGTGTAGTGAAGTTTACTATACCCCTTGCCAAGATGGATGCTGGGTAGTGGAGTGAGGAAGATGTGGTAAAGCAGTGCTAATGGCAGCTGTAAAAGGAAGCTGTGAGCAGAATGCTGTGGGAGAGGAGAGTGAGATGTCTGGTGAAATGATTCAGAGATGAACAAAATAATATGTGCTTCAACTTAGGTCACATGATCCTGATATGCACTGGCATCTCCGAAATACTTGGGTGGCGGGGGGGGACTGCTGGGAGGGTTAGGGAGATGAGTATCATCCCAACATCAGCAACTTATTTATTTATAAAATATTAAGATGAATATATAATTGGCTTGCACTTAAAATGTGAGCTGTCTTTTTCAGAAGGTGACGAGCTTTTGTGCTGCAGACATCAAATCTTTGGTCTCAAACTGAAAGCAGCAGTTTTATTTATAGAACACAAAGTGAACTTCTTAATACTACAAGAAAAGGTCAAAGTGAAGATAATTTTAAGCTAAGGGAAAAAGCATTTTTCTGTTTTGAAATATTCACTTGCAATATTCTTATGTTTGAGTTAATGCATTAACAAGGTAGCACAATTCCTGTATGCCTGCATAGGAAATAAAGTTTTATTTCTACTAATGTATGCTATTATTAATTTTCTTTCGCCATATACTGTTTTCAGCGGACACATTTTAAGGAAAAGGAGAGGACAATGATTAGTGGAACTTATGTGAATCAAAGAAAATAAAATATGTTGATCTAACTTGCCTTCATAAATACATTCTTCAATAGTTTGCAGTGATTTGTAATTTGATATTTGGATGAACTCTTGTTTCAGGCTCTTGGGTGGGAGTAAATGCTCAACCTCCTAATGTTTCCACAAGCAATGACCACAAATGAAAAATTAATGGTGCCTTACGAACAAAAGCCTTAACTTTGCTCAAATTTGTTGGAAACTGAGCAGAAAGCGCTGCATGCAGTCATTTCCAAACATGATGTATCCCTCATATATTTATGAGAAAGGGCCATCGTTGTGTGGCAATGATATTGCAAACAGAGGCAGAAATACATAATCACAGGGGTGCCTCCAGTATTCCAGACAGCTCGTTGTTACATGGATGGTTAACAGTTCAATAACATGCTGATGATGTCCTTGAAGAGATGAAACTCTAAAAAGGGAGAATGAGTGAGGCAGATGTCGGCGATCCTTTAAAACATAGGGGTGTGGACATGAAAATGAGATCAAATGAAAGTCAATTTTAATCCTACACACTTGTAGTTTCTTCAGCTGATTGTTGACACCGGTGAGGTCCTGGCCCTGATCAACATAGGCCAGCTGATCTTCCAGCTGATTCAGTCTCTGGTCCAGGCTTTCATAGCCTTGCACCACCAGGTCGGCCTTGTTGGCCTCAAAGAGCTGCCGGGCTTTGGCCTGGGTGGTGCTCTCAAGATCCTGCCAGCAGTCTCTGATCTCCTCCAACTTTTTACGGACTACTGGGCTGAGCTCTGGCTTCTCTTGCATTAGCTGCTGGCCCTCCTGGAAAGACAGGAGAAAAGATGTGGAACATTAAAGGCTGTAATGACAGATGGAAACTTTGAATACTTCATACTTGATCTCTCTGTGTCTCTTTCTAGACACACATGTTGATGCAATTGGTCCACTGCTTAGACAGGAGGAATTGTATGATTGACTTGGTGTATAATATATATCTTTATTTTTCGAGACTAGAAAAGCACTCCAAGAGTGCAGACCTCTGCCAAGCAGCTCATTTCCCCACCGATTCTGATTTATACCAAAATGTTAATCTGGAACATCACCAAAATTTAACCATCTGTTCCTTGGACCATTATCACATTTCCTGGAAATTCCATTAAAATCTGTTTAGAACTTTTCCAATTATTTTGCTATCAGACAAACACACAAACAGACAGTAAAAACATAAGCTCCTTGGCGGAGGTAATAATAATGTGAAGAGCGTGATTCCATAAGAAGACGGCAAATGATGGAACTAAATTAAAACCTGGTTTTAACAGGCAAGTAATCATTGATCATAACGGGCATCACTCAGATGTTGTGGGTGTGAGCCGGAAAGAGCGGCACCACAATGCCCGCTGTCCAGCGCTTCATCAGCTTTCACCGTGGTGTTGAGTTCCCCCTCACTGCTGATGCACGCCGTCCTGTCCTGGGCGTGGGAGAGCTGCGTGGGCTCGAGCTGATTCACCCACGGGCTCAGAGCTGCAACTCACACTCACACATATCTGCTGTTCATGCGTGCAGTATCTGTCATCAGTTGTTGACAGTTTTTGTAGGAATTTGTCTTTTTTTGTCCATTTTTCAATGTTGTGATCACTTTCTAATGAAACATAAACATGCTTTAGTTTGGGAATCCATTTGGTTAAGATCACTGCAGAGGCATTGCTAAGTTAATGTTTACCTCTAATTTTCAGACTTGAAAGAGTAAAATAAGAATGATGTAATATAATTAAACGGCTCAAAAGCATTGTGATATATCCACAGTGGTCATTGAATTTTGAACAATATATTCATCTACTTACATAGTTGCTGTTCGTATCTAGTGGAGTCAGTGAACATTAGTCAGATAATTACATGTTCAGTCTCAACACACAAGCACGCCCCCTTAATGTTCAACCTTTACATATTTTCTTGTCCATTGCTTAAAGAAAGAGAGGGAAAGAGGAGGGATGCCCTTCATAATTGAGCTTTATGAAGAGAGGAAGAAAGACAAGGAGGGCAAAGAGGAGACAGCTGTTGCTTGGTAATTGCTGTAAGCACAGGAAGAGGAAACAGGTCACACAGGACGCGCCATAAAATCTTTAAAATCAATTGTGGGGAGTGCTTCTCAAAGTAACACACTTTCAGTTGTTTCATATTGGCAAACGTTGTTGGTATTTTCCTCAACAGTCAATAACTGGTTAAATACAATCATCAATTGATGCTGATTGAAGTAATAGAGCGACCTGGTACATAGAGCAATTTGTCCACCTGGTACAGATCCTTCTGTTTTATCGTGGTAAGATGCCAAGTCCTTTAAATAACTATATGAAAAAAAACCCAAAAAACAAAGCTGCTAAACAATGAGAAAGCTTTTGGGATAATCATGATGCCTTGTTAAGCTTCAAACTCTGTCTTCAACAGCTAGACAGCCTGGTATCACTCCAGTCTTCTTCTCAACAGAACACGATATTAACACACCAGAGCAAAGTACAATATTCATATACACTTCCATACTGATACAAAATAATAGATTTTCTTTAAATGCTTTCTATTATAGAGTCAATGTGAGTTTTGAATCATTGTTCTAATCAACACCTTAGTTACCACAAGGAGAGCAACATTAAGTTTTACAAACACTTGCCTGAAATAGGGTCACTGGTAAACTAGTAGTAGCACGAGGAAATGTGACCCTGGATACAACTGACTTTATCCTCACCGCAGCCAATGAAGTCAAGAGTCCTTCAAAATAAACCAGCATATGTAGCTGGGGAAATACGTATAACCCAATTATGTCTGTGTCAGCCGTAGCTTCAGATAAGAGGCCTGAGTCCTGCATTAACCTTCTCAATGTGAGACAGATTTTACTGGGACGCCATTGACGATGAAGGCTTTGTTCCCTCATTGGTGTTCTTCATGCTATGATACTGGATTTGTGGTTTCATTAAGGTTGTGTCAGCACTATCTATATAGGAGCTACACAAAATAAAGTAAAAACAAGCAGAAATCAACTTGATTACTAAAGAGTTGATAAGCTTAAAGATGCCTCAACTTTAAAGGAATATCTACAATAATAGGACTACACACATTTTATAGGTTTTGTGACCTTGAAATTGGTCGGAGTTCGGATCAGTTTATCCTCCGTGAGGAGTAAATGTTGATGCTGTCCGTCATGTCTCTGAAATGGGACTGATCAACGAACAGAAACCCTAATGTTAATGAAGACATTTAGAGATGCAGAAAATGATCAAAACAGTGAGAAAACTCACTCAACACTTACCTTTTCAATTTTATCCAGCCATTCTTTATTTTGAGCCAACTCAGCCATGAAGGCCTGGTGCTTCAACCATTTCTTGTGAAGTTTTTGGGTCTCGTCTCGGCTGCTGTCCCTCGCCATCAGCATTTTCTCATAAACCCAGTCTCCAAGCTGGAGCAGAGAGAACAAGAAAATAACGAAACACATTGGCAGGCACTAGTCTTTACATGCTAAAACAAATACACTTGATAAGACAGTCTTCTATACTTTTTATAAAAAATATTGTTATTAGATTCTAGTAACAAAAAAGCTCGATAATAATGACGACAGCGTCCTATTAATAAACACTCCAGTAACTCAACCAGTCGGAAACACAAGGTCAAACACAGAAGCATGGATAGCTAATGATGACAGGGACATGTAGGCAGATGCACGTGTACCAACAAGCGTGGCTGCAAGAATTCACGTGGATTCAACCCCTCGGAATAGTTTTCTCACGCATTAAACACGCAACCACACACCTACAAACACTTAGGCTCTCCATCAGATAGTTAAATTAGTGTTTGTTTGAGGCAAATGCAGCATGAAAACCACCTCACGCATGTGCTGTCAGCCTCTCAGGAATATTCAGGTCAGCATTAGCATCAGCATCTTCGTTTCGTGTCATAATCATGAACATTCTCACGTCTGAATATCAGATTTCCACGAGCATCCGTCTCTTTCTCAGAATTCTAACTGTGAAGCGAGTAACGTCATTACCAGCAGCATTTAACTTCAACAGCCCACAGGATTGTGGCAGCTGCAGGCAGCTGCTATTATCCGCATCCTCGATGGTCTACTGTTACACACATGGAAAGATGCTCCTCACTGCAGATCCGGAAGCAGACGGGGGATCAGCAGAGGAATGAAAGAAAAAAGCGGACCAGACAGAACCCTTCCAAGACTGTGTTTTTCCAGGTCATGCCAGTGGATGAAAAATTGAAGCGACACAAAAAAAGGTGCACTAAGAGGAAAATAAAAAAAGAGAAGAAAAATAACAAGACTTCCAACTGAGCCTGCGCACTCGCTCCTCTGGTGCTGAGGAGCTGCTGTACGCACAGCCACAAGACAGAGAGGAGGGGCAAGGGTTGGGTCAGTGACGATAGAGAGGGCAAGAATGAGAATGACTGAGGCAAAAATAAGAAAAGATCCTCCCCAAAACAATAAAATGGCAGGCAGCTCAGCCGGTGTGCGGGAGCCCCTCCTCTGCCTCACACCTTCAGCGAGTGAGCGAGCGTGCATGATCAGAGGAGAGGAGGAAAGGAGGAGGATGAGAGAGGAGGGAGGAGCAAAAGCTGGGATAAGGATTTTGGGGGCAGGGGAATTCTGGCAGTGCCTCAAGGCTCACTGGTCATGGCTAATAATGCTGAGTTGGGAAGGTGGGGGTGGGGGCCTTAAAATGAATGGAAGATAAATATGAAGAGAAAGGAAGACAGAAAATATTTAGGGTTTTTAAAGTAACATTAACTAGCAGTAGAGTACAATTTCTGTCTCATGTAAAGCTGTTTTTGTTTGTTCCTCTTGGTGCTACAGACACCAACCCCCTTCACCATCCCCTCTGCCTCTCTGCAGCACTCCAGGCAGCTGCGCTCCCTGTCTCTGGCTTGCTTTATATTGCTGCAGTGGTAATGCAGGGAGAGAGAGAGAGAGAGAGAGAGAGAGGGAGAGAGAGAGAGAGAAAGAGAGAGAGAGAGAGAGAGAGAGAGAGAGAGAGAGAGAGAGGAGACTTGGACAGGAATAGAAAAGATGGGTGATAGTGGACAGAGAGACGTATAGAGAATGGGAGGACTGGAGGATGATTTTTCCTCCATCTGTCCACGGTGTCACTCCTTTCTGGCACTATCACACACACACACACAATGACACAACGCAGGCAGGTAAGGACATGTCAGCTGACATGGGTAAACACACCACAAACATCAGGCCACAGGCAGAGGAAAACAACACACAGGCAATCACACACGTGCACACGCACACACACAAACACCTCATGATGGCAGAGGTCACGGACAGCCACTGCATGATGCTCCCCTTGAGACCATAAATGAATTGAATGAGGGGGGAGAAGGAGGGCAGATGAGTGTTTGTGAGTGTGTGTTGGGATGCTTATAAATCAGACAGCATGAATGAGAATGAATTTAGGGAGGTTATGAACTTTATCTGAGAGAGGAAAGGAAAAAGGCAGAGATGAAGTTTAT